>PNEQ01028044.1:0-73858 GCA_003012365.1 Medauroidea extradentata
TTTTGTTGTGTTTTGGCGGGAGATGCTGCGCCCTCTGCGCGCCATCTCCCAGAAACAGGGCTTGTTCGTCCGACCACCGAGCAGTGCACACGTGCGGGAGAACTGCTCTCGCGCCGCCCCTGGACTTTGTATAGGTTTAAGTGTAACATTTCCGTAACATCAACATTCGTTCTCCGTCCAGGGGCCGAACCGCCGTTTTTACCGTGCTCATAGTTGTAGGACCTCTGTACTACTTTTCGTATTATTAAATTCTTAGTATCAATAGCGTATTTCATTCCTCTATCATGACTTGGTCTGAACTCAGTAATTTTCGTACCTTTCAGTGTAAAAGAGGCGTGGCCCTGGCCTAAACAGGGGCTAGGTGTGTGTATGTAAGTATACGACGCCAGGCTCAAGATCACCAACGTCAGTGACGCTGCTTGGGGGCAGCCACATGGTCGTCGGCCACGACCTGAGAAAGACGTCTCGTGCTCGTGTTTCGCCGAGCTAAAACTGCGGAACTGGCGCCTATGGGTATTCTTAACCTTCCCCTGAACAGTCTCTCTTCATTTGGCCCCCACGCAACTCAGAGTCACGTTAAGTGTACCGAAAATAACTATCAATTAAAATAAAGTATATTTCAGACTAAGGTTATCTGGTAATTTATTCAATGACTAGCGCTTTAGAAGTAATATTTCCGAGCTTTTTACCAGTGGATGGTATTATTTCACAATTACCTCAAACATCAACTATTCAGATTTATACAAAAGTAGGTGTCCCTGCATGTGTTGCAAAGCCCATTAAATTTTGGGGTACTCTGTTTTACACTTCTACCCCATTTTGCACCCCTTTTCCCCAAAATTTAACAGAAATCTTCTCGGGCACACGCACAACTCAACTAAGTTTCATCCCAATAGGATGAATGGCATAGGAACGCATAGAAGACGAACGAGGAAACATTCATTTTTAGTCTATATATTATCAGTTTTTGTGGTAATATAGATGCTGATACGTTACAGCGTCACTTTGTGGTGAGCTATAGAAAAGTGGTTATCGTGAAGATATAGCAACTCACCCTGGCTACGCACGAGTGTCATTTGTCCCCCGTGTTGGTCGAACTGCGAACCCCCCCCCCCCCCCAAATCATACAAACTCTAAATGCTATAAGGGGAAGCTAACTGTATAAGATGATGCGCTTCAGTGCCATCTAGTAGCAAGTTGGCAAGTTAGATCAAAATGGAAAGCTTAAAAACCTCCATAAAAATACATACATGTGCCAAGTTTCGTGGTTACTGGTCAAACGGTGTCAGAGTTTATCGAGCTCATACATACATACATAAACACAAACATCAATTTATACATACACACACTCTACAGTAGTTGGGAGCCCTGAAGCTGAATCTGTTGAATATTTTCCAGTAAGAATGTTTTAATGGTCTTCGCATTGCGCATTTGAGAAACAGGGATTAATAGCCTGCATCAACGTAGCATTTTCGCACCATAAGTCTGAGCACTAACCTCGGAGGCCAGTCGAATCATGGATGGATATAGGATATTATCCTGGAGATAGGAAAAAACTATTGACGTTTCCAAACGTCGCGTCTGTTTTCGTCTGTGTTGATTTCGCTTTGTTGTGTTATACAACCTTTTCCTTTGCCGTTGTCATTTACCTTGTCCTCGTTGTCTTTGACCATTAATGTCGCCATTTTCAGTCACCTTGTTCGTTCATTGTCTGTTTTGACTGTACTAATTTGTTTTTTCTGTTTTCACGATACACAGACAACATTACTTTTTCGGTATTATTTGTATCTTTGTTAAGTACGTCCATTTCTGGCATCGTTTGTGTGCTTCTTTTTTTTTTCTCTAATTTTCTCGTAATCAGTCCACTTATCTAAATGTAGGTTTTCAGTGACTCAGCAACATTCGCTGTAACACAAACTCAGGGCAGTTAGCGACTGGCGCCAAGAAAGATTATCTAAATTTCACAATTTTCTAATTACGTTGCTGTAAAATTTATTAATAATTGATCTTTTTTTATGCTACAAGTTTAAATTCAGAAATGAAGAACTTGGAAATATGTAGATGATTTAATTTTTTAAACTGAGATTTTTATGAATTTTAAGTTTTATATATATATATATATATATATATATATATATATATATATATATATATATATATATAGGTGATTCTGGAACTTTTAATCATGTGTTGTGTTCTGCCTGTATACCTTTATTTGTTCTCTGAGCATGTGCATGGGAAGAGTGTGATAGCTACGAATGTGGTTGGTGCGAAGGAAGGAAGGGAAGAGAGAAGTGCCAGGTAATTATTGAATTAGACGGAGGGTCCCAGAAGCGCGCGGACATGGGTGGGGTAAGTTCTTATCGGTTGGCACGCGTGGGCGGGGCTGACCCAGCGTGTCGCAAGGCCACATAATGAATACCTGTTAGCAGTTTTCGCAACAGCACGTTCCATTGCGATGCGCTGCGTAGAGCTCTAGCTAATGAGAGCAAAAATGTTCTGCATCGCATACAGCTTGACGTACGTCGAGTGCACTGCATGAAGTTCTGGCCACAGAATACACAAGAATACAGAAACCAAGAACCATTTATTGTTGAGGGGTATGGAAAGGCACGATATCGAGTGGACGACTGGAACATTCAATCAACAGTAAAATCTGAACTACGTATCATAATTAGATGATATTTTTTTTGTCGAGTAAATATTTTATCAGCGGACGCTTATCTAAATGGCACTATGCTGTAGTATACTTTATTTTCGAATGAAAAAATATATTTTTTTTTATTTAAGAAATAAGAGCTTTAAACCATAAAATATGAAACTGTCGTGTCAGATATATACTGTGTTTTTTGTTTCGTCTCATCGTTGTGTCGCATGTTACTTGTTTTTTTTTTAATTTGTTATTTTATTCGTAATTAATTTCATTTACTACCTGCTTGTTCATTGTTTTTATTTGACCCGATTCCATTTTGGAATTTCATGTTGTGTATTTATCTTGCTGACTAAAGCAAACTCTGCTTTTTTTGTGGTTTTCTGTTAATTGTTTAGTTTCTTTGACAGTAATTCATTTTGCATTGAAGTAGGCCTACGTCCAAGAATCTAAATCCAGTCTTATTTGTTTGGGCAATACTTTAAATTTAAAAATAATTATGATAACTTTCCCTGTTAATGGGATATCATAAATTCTTTGAAAACACATTTCACCTCTTTTCACTCCCTTAATTTTAAAATTTCTAAAAATCCTTAACAGGAAGCTATCCTCAAAATATCATGGTTCTAGGTCCAGCGGTTTGGAGTGTGCGTTGAGGTGTGAATGAGGATACTGTACATACACTTATATATATATATATATATATATATATACCCACACATACACATACACTAACTGCACCCGTGACTTAGTTAGCGTAATTTTGTATTTTGGGACGCTCGTTCTGATCCAACCTGTTTACTGGTAATTTTGACGCTGTTTCTCGGTAATTTTGACCCTGTTCCCAGTATTTTTTTTGCGTCAGATATCTTCGCGGGTGCATGCTCAACGAAGTTTCATTGCAATCTTTGCAATCGGAAGAATGGTATGTACACCAATTTTCATGATCAGTTGAACGATATAGAAGTTGATGCGCTGCAGTGCTATCTAGTGGAGAGTTATAGCAAAATGAATATCGCGAAATTATTCTCCGTGTTCCATTATCAATGTATAAAAAATGTTTATGACGTTTGGTTGAATGGTAGCGAAATTTATGCGCTGCAGCGCCCTCTAGCGGCCTTTTTTTTTTTTTTTTTTTTTTTTAATGAGAGGTACCCTATGTCCTTTTCTGTACCCTTGACAACGTGTGTACAGTGTTTATTTATGATAGGTTGAGTTGTTAAGGCGTGAAAGCGTAACAAACAAACAAAACTCACATTTGCGTTTATAATATTAGTAAGGATAAATAAATAAGGCGATGATTCATATTATGTGTCGCAGAATATAATTAGCTGTTTTTCAATCTGACGTTTAAAGTTGTACGTAAAAACTGTTTAATGCTGCATTTGGGAATATCAGTACTTTACAACATGTTTCATTATTTTTCTTTAAAGTTAGAACAGAAGTGTAAAATAATAACATATTTTCTGAATTAAGTAAGAAACACACAGTTGAATTGCTGTTATCACCACGACAGTAAACAATTAAATAATAATGGTTTATTCTAAAATGTTGAAAATCAAAACGTTACCTCTGACACGCTCTTCACTGACAGGAACGAAGCGGGAAAGCTAACTTTGTGCACAAAATTCTCCCTTGTCGTTTTTCATTAAAACGCCAATCCATTACGCACTCTGGACATTTTTCGCCATCCTGGGCTTGACGTAATTGATGTGGCATGAAACATTTGATGTAGAAGTGAAAGTGGGCGCGAAAAGTCTCTTACTGCGTTTTGAATAATCCAGCCAGCTCTTTCTAGGATATATGTGTTTAGCGTAGTTCATGTCACGTTTATAACGACCCTGCATAGCTTGTCACAGTCCCTCTTGAACCACCTGCAACATTTCAGAGAGTAAATATTCCCGTTGATTGAAATTGGCAAACATTTGCATTAATCTTGCCACAGTATCAATGAAATGTTTGAACTGCCTTTCCACGAAATATTTAACAATTAATTTACGTCCCAAATGTATTTCGGTTTTTAAGACTGGTATTTTATTTTTATGGCAATGTTTAACATTATTATTCTTTTTTTGTCACAGTGACTATTAATTTGGTTTAGTTAACTAACTAACCTCCATCCGTAACAGTCTAAATGAACGAAATAAATAATTCAGTCAGTTAAATATTACAATACCTATGTTAGCCTAAGAGAGGCGACTTTCCACCTGTTCATGTTTAAAGCCACATTCAACAATACTTGCCTTGGATCTCAAACGCATGGTACGGCTACAAAAAGTAAATTTTCTTACTTAACTAACAGTGTTTCAGTAGCCAAATGTCTACCCACTTCACACCCTCCCATAACAGTCATAATTTTACCTTTACCACTCGCCATTATCGAATGTATTATTATAAAAGCTATTATTATTGTTTTAATTATCATCACTTTTATGATGTAGCATGTCGTCTTTGTTTTTTTTTTTATGAAAACTCGGCAAAACTGTTGCATTTATATATTTTTTAATCTCTTATCTGTTTGCAAGTAGCGTGAAAACGACTATACCCGCCGTACGGTAAGTTGATACTTTTAGAAGCGAACTGTTGTACAAAACTACTAGGACTCCTTCCGTTATCACCATACAACTATGTAAGCAAATGAAAATGAAATGCGGTCAGGTAAGTAAATTAATGTATTTTGTTATTGTTACGCGTCCGCAAGTATTACAATTGTTCGTAATAATTATTTTAAAATTGAGAAACACGTCTGTTACACGACAGTTGGAAGATGGATGGGTTAGCATTAATGTTGTATGAATAGTTCTTCTGTATATTAGGAACAGCGGCTTAAATATTGAAAATCGTTTAATGGAATATGTACATAATGTGTTAATATTTAGTAAATTAACAATATATACATATATTTATATATATATATATTTATATATATATATTTGCATTTATAATATGTTACGATATTTTATACGTATCGTAGTAGTGGCGGTGGATGAACAATGTACGTCGGCTTACAGTGCAGCAGTTAGCCTAGCAATGTTATCGTTGACGTTTGGTGGAAGGATACATAGTAGGTGTGAAAACAGATCCAAGTTAGCAGCAGGGATTCCAGAAAGTATGCAAGATGTACAGCGGGTATAGAATGGGTGTCGTTGAAGTACGTTTAAGATTTTAAAAAACCTGTATGAAATTCCCAGGATAGTATATCAATGACAATAGTGATATAAGTAACTTACCAGCTTGCAAAAATCTGTCTGTATTGTTTCCGAGGTTAGCGTAGTACTGTCACAGCGTTGATGCGTACAACAGATGGCAGAAGAAAGTTTGTGGAAGACAGAAAGCACGGCTTCAGTAGGGCCTTCAATACTCTTGGTCATAAATTTCTCTAAAAATAAAACTGTCCTCATGCTTTAATTTTTCCGTCGCTGCCATGAATTAGTTTCAGTCGTATATAATCGAAAGAAAGTAAATTACTTATATATAATAAACCTTTCGGTTTTAAGTTGGCACAATCTGGTGTACCTCAGGGGGTCAGTATTTAAACCTTTATATTGCTCTGCATTTGTTATTTATTTGCCAGAGTGTTTTAAATATATCAAATACCAATTTCAGGACTTTGACTTCCAAACATATGTATCTAAATGATATATCAAGTAAACTGAACATTAGCAACTCTTTTCTTTTGTAAGTGGTGCTATGGTTCAATAATAATTGACTCCAAGTAAGATTTGCTAAATCTCAGCCCTTTATAACTGAATAAAAAAACTTACAAGTACTATTGTTTACTCAATATAGCTTCGATTTTCGTATTGACTTAACAAAGTGCAGTTAGAAATGCAGTCACAAAGGCATTATAAGCTATGCATTTCTTACGTGGATAGAGTATGTTAATAAACTTTGCAGGAATACATTTTCTTAGTTACAGTTCCATTAGCGTACGAATAAATTTCTTCCAGTGAAAAGAAAAAAATCCTTCTACTTATTTTACCTGCCATGCACGATTAGGACTGAGGTTATAGATTCGTAACATGCGAACAGGCTGCAAAATTACAGCACTTACAAAACACCTTATGCGATACATGTGTAGTTTGAATCCTTGATACCATATAAGCTTTTACTAGTAAAATCTCGACTGGCTCAAATTTCACCAGTTGCAACTCTCACACTTAGCATTCCCAAATATCTTGCTGACAGATTTCAATCTCTAAATGTGAATCATAATCACAACGCACGTTCATGTGAAACATTGCTCCTCATGGTACACGTTTATAAAACTATTTTTCCCCCTAATATTGTATGTGTCTGTAATTATATTTTTTTAAATTATTTAATAAGATACCTAACAGCGTGTACAATCTTAAGCAGTTTTAAACGTAAATTAACACGAATTTAATGACAGTTAAACAGCCGAGGAAATAGAAATACGAAGCCACTTCTATCATTCTTTATATCTGTGCTGTATTTTTATTTTACTTATTTGCAGTGTTTATACTTAGAAATAAGATAAAGCCAACTTCTTTTCAAGAATGAATTTTCACGAAATATAATATTAATTTATATCAGTCTGACAGTTACACACTACAACTACCTTCATGCACCACACGAGGGCTGCTCGTAACACTTCGAAACTTTCGTAATGAATTTCTGACTCATAACAAACGGGAGAGTGAGTAAGGGAGACCTTTGGCCAGCGCTTAACATCGAGGTCTTCATCGCTGGTGAGAGGTGACATGAGGTGAGTGTGGAGCAGCGTCGGAATGAATGGGCGGGGGAAACGGGAGATCCCCGAGTAAACCCGCCGACCCACGGCATCGCCAGGCACGATTCCCACACGCGAAATCGAACCCGGATCGCCTAGGTGGAAGGCGAATGGTCTGACCATTCGGCCACCGCGGTCCCACAAACGAGAGAGAAGCTATCGTCATCAGTTGGGGGTGAAATATGTTAAGCTTCATTCACGGCCAGCGATGTACAGAAGACTAATACCTCGGTAAGATTAATTCTGCTACAGGTTAAAAAAGATGAACGCACTTTTTACTGACGTGTTTGACGAGGGAAAACTGTTGTCAGTTTCGCAGGTGTCGGTAAGGGGGCGACGAACTCTGCCGAGGTCGGTATCGAGGATTCACGAGTATGTGACGGCATTAAGAATTAGGGCCTTTACACAATTAAAAACTTTTGCATTTGACTTAAGTATTTGACTATACGATAGCTTTAAATACATGGTTTCTTTTGGGTTAGTACACAATGGCGTCGCTAAAGCTAAAGCCAAGTAAACTTGACTACAGGTTTTCGATAAACTGAAAATCTAAAGTGAAAGTCACGATGGCCATTCGCAAAGGAAAAGCTGATTATGTATGTAAGAATGAAAAATTTTTATTTCCGAGTATCATTTTGTTCTCCAGTATTGGTATTTCGTGACAAAGTAACAGGTTTGTCTTAAATGTACTTGGACAACCTGGTAAATAGCATTGGAGAATAATTCGTAAATTGTCTTCAAGTTGCGTTAATAGATTGCGTTACTATTGTTTTCAAAAATATTAAAATAAATTAGAAAAATTTTAATTTTGTTTATATCTGAAATATTTACGTGATACGCCTCTATGGCAAATTTATAATGATATATAACATAATATTTCTGTTTCGAAAACAGATTTCCATTTGTTTTTCAACTTTAGTTACTTTAACTTTACGTTTGAATTGTGTGTTGACGAAATACGTAAAGTAACGGAAACACAAAGTCGAATGTTAAAGTATTCAATTGTGTATATGCCTTAACTATAGCGACCGGTAGGAGAGAAAGCAGGATTCCCCTACCTCCCCATCTTCCTCGTAGATAAGGTTAATTCGTGAATTCTCGGTATCGACATCGGCAAAGTTCGTAGTCCCCTTACTGACGGCTGCGCAACTAGCGGCAGAATTTTTCCTTTGTCAAACTAATAACTTCTAAAGTTGTAGTAGTATTAACCTTAACCTGGGTGCCATCTTCACGCGGCACATCACAAATTCCCTGGCCATAACTTGCCAGGAAGGAGGCGAGGCCAGGACGAGCGCGATGAGGGTTTTCAGATGATGGCGGCAGCGCGGGCGGGAGATTAAACCCGGGGAACGGCCCCGGCAAATGGGGTACGAAAAGAGAATGAGCAGGGTAAGGAGAGGGAGGTCTTTTTCGGAAATGTATGTAATGTCCTTTCACCTGCAATTAAACCAGTTCATCTTTCCAGCCGCCGGCGGCTTAATTGCTACACGACTTGAGCGGTTAGGGAAGCGAGGAGTAGAAGGGTGGAAAAATTGGAGCGCGGATCCTTGTTCTTCTTCTTTTTTTTTCAACCTTCTCCTACGCCACCCACGCAAATAATTCAGGCGGGAGCGCGGACCAGTAATGGCGAGCAAGTTGGCAGAGATGTACGTTAACGGTCTAATGAAGTGATATTTTTCCTACTTTTTTATTTTAATCCAGTCCGAAATTTTACTCTTTCTGTGAATAGCGCTTAAGCGAAGGTGTCGTTCAGCATATGGGGTTATGTAGGCTGCGTGTGATATCTTTACTCTGCGTTAAAAGATACAACATAATTATAATTAACTAAGTACATTTTAAAATTTTCTAGAACTCATTACTGTATTCCCCTGTGTTCTTCGCCATGAAAAATTAGTTTTAAAATGTCATGACCTTTCGTGTTCAGATACCATTCCAAGAGGTTGAAAAGGTCATATTCATATAGAAATAAATAATGTGATTAGTTTTATGTATATATAGCCTATATATAATTCATATTTATTGACAGTCAAAGAAAATTTTTGTCTTCCTATTATCTTGTAGTGGTCACAACATTTTAGTGGTGTCAACAATATTTTTGTGTTGGGCAAATTATCGCAAAATATCTTGTAACTGCCACAAAATAATTTTTTTCCTGTGCAGTTACCTGGGGTATCAAAATTCTAAATGTTATGTCCGTGCACATATTATTTGACGGATCATATGACTGACTAAGTCACTCTTACACAACTGTGCATGATTGTTATTAGTATACAACCGGCTTTAGCCGCCGAGTCACTTTATAATAAATAATTTAAAATAACACTTGATATTACGTTGGTGTAGCCGCCTGCGTGGGCGTATTTTGTGCGTTAGAGACCTAAAAGCGTTAAGGACGACTCAGAACGGGATTTAGCCTTACCCTAGCCTCTAGGTGCAAGTCACTGAGCTAGCCGCAGTCTTCTCAGTAACAACTCGCCTTTACGACACATTCAGCGGTGACCCTATATATTCATGGCGTAATATCAGAGTTAAACGTGAATTGTACCAGCTTATACTTTTGAATAGATTCTGCGCCGAGGTTTTCATGCCTAAAAGAACCACAAATCACCCATTTACGGCAGCTAGAAAATGCCCAGACAGCAGAAAAAACTTGCTACAAGCTTGTAGTAAGCTTGCCAATGCAAGCCAGTAACCTTTCAGCAAGCATGAAATGCAAGCCAATAAACTTGTTATAAGCCTGCTGCAAGTTGCCTAGTTTACACATTTCTATCTTGCTGCAAGCTTGATTTGTAAGCTTGCTGCAAGCTTAATTTGCATGAATGCTGCAAGCTTAATTTGCCAGCCTGAAGAATAAGTCAAAATTTTATTTTATGCAATATTTTCACTATCATTCAAATTTACATCTTAAATATTGCTTGTTCATCGACTCGTGATGTTAATTACTAAACATTAAATTTCGGCTCCTGTGCTAAGATAGGAACCACTGACCCCTTACTTTCAAAGCAAGTATGCTAACCTCTGGACTATTGGGAATACTTAAAAGTAGTGAAGTAGTGAGAGTCGGTTGTAAGATAACGAACTTTGTTATGGAAATGCAGATGTTTGTTAATTTACTAACAACGGTAAGGATATCAGATTACTTGTAGTTGTACATAATACCGTAATAGTTGTTTTAGGTAGCATATGAAACAGTGTTACTTTTTAAAGCGCTTGTTCATTTACAAATTTCAGTTTAAATCTCATGTTCGACCATTATTAATGGCACAGAAAATATTTCATAAATTACGATTGCTAAGGAAAATTTCAATGCAATATCAGCTTAGTGTAGGGTACAGGATGCCTGCAGCTTATCACATGACCAGTCTTGCTATGTAAGTGTAATTAAAGTCAAATACACCTTTGTCGCAAGCTTGGTTCAGGTTTGTAACAAGAGTTCTGAGCAAGCTTGCTATGGCAAGTTAAATAAAGTGAATTACAAACTTACTGCAAGCTTGATTCAGGCTTGTAGTAAGTCTCGTGAGTAAGCTTGCTATGGCAAGTCAAAATCAAGTGAAATGTAAGCTGGCAAGCAGGCTTGCAGCAAGTCTGCTGCAAGTTGCCTAGTTGACACTTTTTTATAGTTTTGCGAGCTTACATACTAAACATCATTTAAGGTTAACTTGTAAGCAATCAGGCTTAACACAAGCTTGCAAGAAGTTTAACTGCAAGCATTTTTCTTAAATACACATGCAGAAAGCTTGTCAAGCTAAATAATACCTACGCCAGCATAAAAGCTTAAGTCAAATGCAAGGCTTGCAGTAAGCCTACCGAAGCAAGTTTATAACTGCAAGTCAAATGCAAGGCTTTCAGTAAGCTAACATGTTGTGTGGGTGTGCTTTAAGAGTGCGTGGTATATAATTCAACGATAAAAGCATCAGTTAATAGTTGTAGGCTTCTCGAAGCCGATTTTCAAAAATAGAACAGACAATAGTTTCTGCCAACTTTTTGAGAAAATTTTTTACTCGATTAACGTATATCTGAAGAACAACCTCTGACGCCGAAATCACATTCATTTTATTGCGGCGCAAGAGATCGCGCTTTACAAATTTATCATTCCGGGTAAATGTTTGCTCATAAAGTTTACAAGCATAATTGTCAAGGATTGCTGTTTAGTATTTTTTGTATATTAATTTTCAAAAATTGTAGATCTCAATTGAAGAATTCAGCGTGTGGTATCCCAAGCGGTTTGGATACACATGTACAACGTAAGTTAATTACTGGATTTTGAGAGCAATATCGCCTCTCGTGGTGATTAAATGTTAATGCATAATAAATCGATGAAAGTTCCGTAACTACAGTTCATTCATTCACAACTCACTGCATACAAGCATCACACATGTCTCTTCGCAATAAACTCATGCCTCTGCGTGGAATGCATTACAGCAGCTTCCCTAGTGGCCTGGTGCCGGAGCACCCGGAGACAGTCTCGAGTAGGGCTAGTCCCGCAGTATGTATACTAGTCCAGGACTGAACCCCTACACAGCCAGGTTGATGGAGGGGGTTGCACCCCTGAACTCGCACATGATTATACATCCACTGTCCTACTCTTCTAACACATACCCTTAACAAGATATACCATGTCATTAAGCAATATACAGTTACTCAATAATATTTACGTTACAGGCGCTTAATTATCTACCACGTCGTCTTAATAAGAAGTTGTGAACCTGAAATGCAATTACACACGTCTGACGTACTTGAAACGCTATTACTCACGGCCGCTAAACAATTTTCGATTAATCTTGTAACATCCCAAGTTGGTTAGGCAGGCACCTTAAGAACATTCGATTTGAGCAACATTATGACTACTCTTTAACATTTAATAAAATATACCGGTATATTTCTGTTTCCGCTGTCGGTCACCAATGTAGTTATTGCAACGCCATTCAACCACTATTACTTACCGTGATTGCCACGCAACTACGACAGCTAATGACTCATTTATTCACAGCTGGGACAAATATTAATAAAAGAAAAAACATCCTTCGTGTTAGTATTTGGTTGGAACACTGTATTTGTGGGTCGGTAAGAGAATGATGACGTCGCAAGAGCAAACTGTTCTAGTGACCAATTTATATTTGTAATACTAATCTTACCCGAAGAAATAGTTTCACCCAAGCAATACAAAAATTCTTCTTTTCGTCTTACGTATAGCCTCAAATAAATGCACACAGTGTAGTTCATATTTGTTGTACTTGTGCGTGCCTCTTACAAGTGAAGGTTTTTTTATATTGTAGAACTAATGTCATATTGATATTTAAGGACAAAGTTTAAATTTCTGTTTAAGGAAAGTGAACCCACCAGCCCGGGTGGAAGGGGGTGGGGGGAGAGATATTTAAATATTGGTCGAGATTTTCTTTTCTGCGCAACAGTCACTCTGTAAAAGGCAAGAGTAAAGTTAGAAGTGATGATAAAGCTATGCTATTTTTGTAATGTATTTTAAGAAAAAGTTTTTCTTTGGTTTATTTAAATTTACAAATAATATATATATATATATATATATAAGTTATATTTAGAGGCAGAAATGTTCTTCCCACGGCTTGAATTCTGTGAATTCGCTGGCGAGGAACAAACTAGGAGCGTTTCTTTTCTACACACAGCAAGCACATGCTGTCAGTCAGGCATGTTTATTTACTCTCAGATGTGTATATTACAGTTGTGACAACCGCTCGATCGTGTTTTGTCTTCCTCGGGACGCTTGTAGCTGAGTAGTACTAATCCTAGAGCGGCAGAGAAAATAAAGACCGCCACTTTGTGAGGACGTAAAAAGGAATTGCTCCTCCCGTCTCTTTCCACTGGTTCTTTATTTTTCTTGCGACCTCACCATACGTATAAAGGGCAGCAGTGTCTTTCAGACCGGGTAGATTAAAAAAAATAATAAAACTCTCCTCCACTTGTGTTCGCCATCCCCTTTCCCCTCTGCAAACCTTCCCTTTTCCGCCGCCTCAACTAAATCGAGAAGAGGAAATTGAAAAGGAAAGGAACCAAAGAATAGGAAAGTGAAAGAGAGCGAAGGAAATGTCAGGCCAATTACGAATGAAGAGATACGAAAGGTGAATACTGGTCGTGGAAAGAGCGGAAGAAAATGGCTGACAGAGAAAAGCAAGAGTTTTTTTAGAGAGTAGTAAGGGGGTGGGGTGTCGCGCTGAAGGAAATACTCATTATGCAATTTGTGTTCGAAGTTCTGTCGCGGGAGAAGTGCGTGTGTTTATGCAAGCGTTCAACGTCGCCATGTTTGTATCGGGAGTGCTTGATCACGGCTTCTTGGGCAGCTGAGTGTCGGCGCTCCAGGAAGGAGCTTGTTCATCAAGGACCGACGCGGGAATTTAGAGACAAGGGAATCGGAGCAGCGAAAGCTTCGCTCCAGCCCCACCCTTTTCCACCTCTTCCCAGACTTCCTCTCCGACGTTCATTGACGCGTGGGGTGATTGGTTGTGAATGCCAGCAGCCGCTCGAGCTCAGAGCTGGAAATTGCTGTTGAGGTGAATGGAACACGGAGGCGACGTACATGTACACCGATGAAAACAAAATCAAGACAACAAATCGCGTCTGTTGGGACAGACTTCCCGTCTGCCGTACCGAACTATGGCAGTCGAACAAAGTACTTGGCCGTTGAAAAACTTTCACAGTCAAGGACCGTAGGTAAGTTGTCTATTTCCATTTGATCCTAAGCAAGTGCTGACGTCATTGTGACTAAAGTAGTGAACCTGTGTTGTATGTTTCGTCGTTTGTATACAGGTTGTCCAGAAACAACCGCATAAAAGCACACCACTCGAATCCTCGACTAAATTGGTGAGGTAAATGTTTGTGGCGAAAACGTTGAATGACACTACGTAGAGAATGTCCCCTTCTTGTGCTCTATGTCAAAGTATTATTTTATTACGTCAAGTAAACTTAGAATCATGTTTTGACTGTTTGGGATTTTAACCTGCGCCCATAATATGCATGTCAGAACAGTATTAGTACGATAAGTAAGATATGTGGAGCGTAAGAAGGGTTCAGCCCACGGTCGTAGAACAGGTCTGGACACTCGCCTGGAAACTTGACCCCCTTGTTGTTTGGCTGCAGTTCATCAAGTTACCGAGAATATTGTGTTTTATTGGCGCTTCAGTTAGAGCGTCGGACTCAATCTCCGCCCACTTCCTTTCCACTGGGATAAACAATTTATCAAAACGTATTTTTTTATAAATTTATGAAATACTTCCTACGCTCACGAATTTAATAAAAGGCTCCAGCAATATTTATTTACTTTATAAATTTAACAATGGAAAAAAGTGGGTGGAGTTTGAGTCCGACCGCCCTAACTGAAGCGCCTATAAAACACAATATTCTTGGTAAATTGACGAAATACTCCAAACAACAAGGGGGTCAAGCAAAATACACTGGTAGATAGGCGAGTGTCCAGACCTGTTCTCCTACGGCCGTGGTACAGCCATATTGTGTACGTAAAATGACATCGTACACATTTTGCCACTAACATTTCCATCTCCAGTTTAGCCCAGTATTCACGTGGTGTGCCTATGTTTGTTGTGGACATCCGTATACATTTTAATTTTTTTTAAAAATCTCCAGTTATAATGTTTGCTATACTTGTACGGGAACATACATGTTAATATTTTATTTGGCGTTTAAAAAATAGAAGGTAACGTTTATTTTCGTGCCTGTGTGATTAAAGGTACTTAAAAACTATTCCTTTACAATTTAACGCCACAGGTGAACAGAAGCAAAATATATTTTGACCTTACCAAGCGGAAAAAATTAAGACTTTTTATTTAAATAACACCATATGAAAAAAATCATGATATCACCAAAAGTGGCCGCGGTGGCCGAATGGTCAGACCATTCGTCTCCCACCAAGGCGATCAGGGTTCGATTCCCGGCGGGTCGGTGCCCGGTGCACGGTGCGGGTTTTCTTGGGGATCTCTCGTTCACCCCGCCCTTTCATTCCCGGTAGAAAAACATATAGCATTTGTAAATAAAATTGACTTTAACATTTCACTAGCGTGAGTTTTGAACGCACGGATGTTTATCCGAACAAATTTTAAATATTCTTAAGTTTTTTTCTTTTCTGTACTGTTAAATACTGCTTACGGTTCTCAAATATGGCCGAGTAATAATCGCTGGCTTTTGTAGCAGTTATTTAGCTTTGCTTGTTTTATATTTCTGCAGATATTACTGAATCCTGCCCAGATTTCTTCAAACTAATAACATGCGCACATAATTGCATGGAATTCATTCATTTACGCTATAATGAACTGTTGTTAGGGAATTTTTCAAACATTTAAAATACTTTTCTTCGACTGTAAACAAGATATTCCTACGAGAGACAAATATTAGTCATTGTTATTTTATGAATAACTGAATAACATTAAGATCAATCTGTAAACGTTTACAGCCAACGGTACCAATGAAGAAACATGCAAACGTTCCAAACTATGTAAAGAAACAATAAAGGTTTTCGTAAACGATGCAATGGCGGTGCACAAATTTCATTATATTCTTCGTAAATGTAGGGTCTTTTTAGGCTAACAGAACTCAACAGAAGCTATATATACATATTTTGACAGCGACTGTGCGCTCGTTAGTTTAATAATTTTCGATGCATAACATTCCCGTATAAAAAAAACTTCTAATTTTGACCTACGATAAGGCAGGTACTTTACTATCATCTCTCTTGGAGTTCTCACTTTATTTCAATGTGTGTGCACATAGTCATTTATGTATGTTACTAAGTTTGTATGTATGCAACAGGCGTAATTTACTGTACTTAAAAGAAAAAAATGTTTAATTATATTAAAATAACAACATAATAAAAAATCTAAACGGTTATTGTAAATCACGCAACGGTGTCAATGTGATGGAGAAAATTCTTTCCTTTACTTTTAATCGTATGACTTGAACATATTCTATTTTACTTAGTTCACGACGAGCGTAGCAACATATCACCAGCACAGAGCATGCTAGTGTAAGCCATGACACAATTTTAAGGCCGCGTGCTTTATTTATGTTATTTTAGTAAGTTTTAATATTAAATCCTGGATGGGAGCAGATATCGTTAATTAAAGCGGATTCACTATTACACTTAACGTGCGAACACTCACGTACGTTAAGTAATAGAGATTGGATTCACAGAAATATTTAATCTAGACAAGCTCGGAAATTTTTTATGTCATATCGAAATGTCAGGAGTAGAAATCGTACTTTATTTTTATTTTTTACAAGCAAATTAAATCATTCATGACCACAAGATTAATTATTTTTCAATATAAACTAACTTTTAATTTAATCTTACGTGTTTACACATGCTGCATTCAACACCACTACTTAACGTACGTAGACTACGTACGAAGTAATAAGTTGACCAACTCTATAACGTACGCATGCTACGCGAGATTGTAAATGCTAGCATGCACACTCGGTGTTTCTACTTTTACACGTACGTACACACGTACGCTACGTGGTGGTTGTGAATCTAGTTTTACTAAATTTAAGGAAATATAATTATGTCGATATCTAAGGTCCGGTAGTTTTCGCGAAAAGATTTTTGCCCCACTTTGTTTCAGTGCCTTACGTGCACACCTGCAGCTTAACAGCATGGTTATTGGCAGAGTTTTTTTTCTGCCCAGAGTTATTATTCATTTGACTGCACCAATCAGTACATGGATAACTGTGACACAACATGTCTGTGATTTGTAGGTTTAACCTCCAGACGACGTTGTTACGGCATCCAATTACTGACCACAAAACAAATATTCATGTGCGCACGTAAGGCACTGAAACAAAATGCTGAAAAAATCTTCTCGCGAAAACTACCGGGCCCTATCGATAACTAGACAAACTTAAAATTTGTGAGCGAGTGAGATATTATGGTCAGCGCTCAACATCCCGGTCATTAGCGCTTGTGAGTGTGACATATTGCGATTATGGAGCAGCGCCGGAATGAAAGGGCGGGGAAAACGGGAGATCCTCGAGAAAATCCGCCGACTATCGCCACCGTCTGGCTCATGCGAAAATACGGGGACCGACCCCGCCGGGAATCGAACCCGGATCGCCTTGGGGGAGGCGAATGCTCTGACCATTCGGCTACCGCGGCCCCTTAAAACTTGTGTTTTGAAGAGTTAGACTGCATATAGTAAAAAACAATTTCGAAAAATGTATATGTACCGGTATTGCAATACCTGCTCCCACTCAGAATTTAAAAAACTAAACTCACAAAACAGCATAAAATAACCCTTGTCTTAAGCATACGTTTCGAATACTAACCCTCAGGCCAGGCTTCATATTGATTAGAAAAATGTTTTAATTTTTTTTTTTTTTTGGGTTCTAGTATTTCAATTAGTTGTACAGTCGCTAATATGTCGTGAAATCAGTTTATAGAGATGCTTGGAATTTCCTATTTAGATATGCTACTATTTGCATACAACACACTTATTTTATTTATCCTGCTCCTACTGTTATGGCCTACAGTTTATTCGGTCCAGGATAAATTCCTGAGCAGTAAAAACACGATTCTACGTTTAATTGATGTAACATTAATAAAATCATATATGGACGTGGAGCGCATTAAGGGACTATCTCCTTGCAGCAGTGTTACCACATTTTATACCAAAAAAATGTCGTACAACATTTTGCTATTTACATTTTAGTCTCCAATTTAGACCAGTATTCACGTGCTGTGTTTATTCTGCGTTTGTTTCTGGACATCCAATATAAATATTTATGAGTTCAAGTTTTTCCGTTCCGGTACAATGCAATTTTCAATATTCTCACTCAATTGCAAAGCAACAATTTTCTGTCAGTAAAATTTAGACCTATATTTGTTTCTAATACATGAAGTAGGTATATAATAGTTTTAGTTTTAAACGTTAGTACCTTTGATATTTAAAGGCTGAATAGGAAATAAGAACAAAAGTATATAAAAACACTAAACATAATTTCGGTGTTTATTTACAAAAGTTATAAAAATATTTACAACACGTTTTTATAAAACATTCTATCGCTTAAGGCACAAAATGTTGACTAGTTTTTTAATCTTTAAATCAGAACTGACTGTTTCAAAATTTTATCATGAACTTGGTACTTAAAAGTTTTAGAATATGTTTTATCAGTTACACGAAATAATATTTTTTTGCTCAAGTCTAAACTTCTCGTCTTACCGTCCGTGCTCTCTCTCTCTCTCTCTCTCTCTCTCTCTCTCTTTCTCTCTCCCTCTCCAGTACTCTCGTCGTCGCTGATTATCTCTAATTCACTGTTGCCATTTGTTAACCACTCTGCGGTCTCTCGCCGCCTTGTCGTGTCCTTCGCGTCATTTCCGTGTTCTCCGTCGCAGCCTCTGTCACTGTCACTTTGTGAACCAATTAAACACAAAACAATGACAGCACACCCAGCAGCTGCTGTTTCTATTTTATTTTAAGTGGCACGCTATTCCGTCCATGTAATTGTTTCTAACCCAGTGACAGGATAAAAGGGCTAAATGTAGAACGTTCCAGTTGACCAAACTCGATTCCATAACAGTGTTAGAGCACCTCGATCAAGGGTACTTGACGGGACCATTTGTTGAACACTCCCTAAACACGATGTATTTGGCGTCACAGGGAGGATGAGCACCTTGGGCAGCACGAGATAGAAGCCGTATAACAGAGGAAATATAGTTGCATGTAAACATTCGGTTTGAGGAGAGGAGCGAAAATAAGTTATTTTGAAAAAATATGGAAAATCGAAATCAGGTTGGCTGAACCGCGGAAACCGAATTAGTGTTCTTCTGCAAAAAATAAACATCAAACGCATAATGCCACGATACAGGCTAGGCGGAGATAACAGAATGCTCATAAACGTCCTCGATGAGACGGAAAGCTACGGATTAGGCGGAGATTACCGAAATCTCACGAACGTTCCCGAGGAAACGGAAGGCCACCAAGGAGTGCAAGAACAATGGTGACTGCCTGTCTCTATGTGTGACCAAATTGAACGGTGCCATATTGCAGACCATAACAATGTTCTACACCAATTGTTCTTGTTGGGAAAAAAAAAAGTTACCTTCACACCTCCGAAATCCCATATCTTCGCCTGCAATATATCACCGATCAATGTGGTCATGAAACAAAAGAGCAGCGTTTTACAGTCTTCTTCTTTTATAACATATTTTTGAAGGCCGCGGGTTAGGTGTAGATTACCGAATGCTCACGAATGTTTCGAGGATACAGAAGTCCACGGGTTAAGCGGAGATTACCGAATGCTGACGAACGTTCCCGATGAGACGGAACGCCTCGTAGAGCGGGACCACGCGCTCAACCCGGGATTCAGGGTCCGATCTTGCGAAGTCACCGGCGAGGCATTATCGGCGGGCGACCGCGATGAATTGGCGGCGTCGGTCCGTGGATAAGGAGCGGCGGGCTGCAGCGGGAGCAAAACGAGCTCGCTCTCACTCGCCCCTGAAAGTTAATGATTGGGAACAGCTCCGTCCCGCTGATTGAAGTCCTTTGTTGCGTTCCCCCCTCCTGTCCTTTAGACTGTTAAAACGAGGAGCAGAGCCACTGCTGCCGGGCGGCCAGATTTCCTGGAAGTGTTAATTAATGCTGACCCGTCCACTTAGCGGCGACGAGTAAAAACTGCGACGAGCGCCTGTGAAGCAAAACCGCGCGCATTAACGTCGCCAGTACTCCCGCCATAAGATCCTGCTTGCCTTCGTGCCACTGGAAGAAATGAGGTTTCCCTTGGTCTATTATAACCCGTCAACTATAGTTGACTTCTGATCAATGCATGTATTTACAACCGTGGTACAAGTATACATTTATATTCTTGAGAGTATCACAGTACTGTTGAGACTACGCAAATACCTGCGTGTACCTCCAAAATGTTGACAAATGCTTCTCTAGAGAAATAAAATATAAAAAAAATAGTAAAAATGTTTTCGTACTTTCTTCGACTATTTACGAAAAAAAAATAATAAAAATAATGTATTGAACACTCCTTCGGAACAATTACAAATTAGAATGTACTCAACTACGATGAGCATAGATAGAGACACAAAATTAAATTATTACAATTTAATTTGTGTAAGATTATATTATTACTGATTTTAAAGTAAGTTATTTGGTTACTTACTTACAATGATAAATGAGTGCTTAAACTAAAAACGTTTAAGTCAAACGGGTACTAAAAATTAACATTTCAGCAGTAAATATAAGTACTTACCGTAAGATGTCGTGATATTGTGCCGACTTGAGTAGTGTATTCCCTTTAATACAATTTGTCTGAGTTTTTTGTTCACCCTTTCGTTCGATCATCTATTTCCTCGCTTTCTTTGAAACTTTTGTAACCTTATGTATTCACAAATTCATTCATTCGTTTGTTTAGTAGTTCAATCATTCTTAATTTAGTATGTTTTCGGGGTTAATTGCTGTAAAAAACCGATCAGAAATGGAACCGTCAGTATGCCATACCACATCCGCATTATTTGTAGAACAGCAAAACTTTATCGCGACTGTTTATTCATCGTCGTAGTAGGCCAGAAGCCTTGCCGGGCACTAGTTCCGGGAACAGCGAATGTGATTTTGTTTACTTCTAGCTTGACCCAACCTTGACTCGGACCACTTACACAGCAGATTTTAGAACTTGAGGTAGTAATATTATTAAGTTTAATTTGTACGCGTTTTCGTGTACAGTATGAGGTTTGACAAATTAAATCAACATTGGGTATAGTATCAATTTAATCATGCTAAGGGTCTTTAATTAGTAAAAATAATTTTAAAGAAAAAACATTAAATCTTGTATTTAATTGTGGCGGCAAACTAGTTTCGAAAATTGCGCTGGAAAAAGATACATACCACAAAGCCTAAAACTTTTATATATTATATTCTAATCTTATACAAAGGAGGATTTTGTAACTCTAAGATGAAGTAAAAATAAATCCCATTCGGGAGGACAGTATCCCCCACAAACTCAAAACCAATATTTTACGTTAAGAATACACTAGAGTTAAACAGTACTGGTATAATTAAAACACGGTGATGAAAATGTCTGCTGTTTACCACATTAATTATTTCTTCTAAAATGTTTAGTATATACTAAATGTTTGTAACAATTGGTTTTATATTCACCCGTCATTATTTAATACACAAAATTATTTTAACCTGCAATTTGTTGTTATGCGATTCTTACCAGTTTGAGCCAATTTTTGGTCACAATAGCTAAACAAATTCAACAACAATTTTGTAGGCTATATTTTGTTTGGTAATGTGCTTTTGGAAATTTCAATATATTTTGTAGTTAATAAGACATTGACGAGGTGATTCTAATGAAAGACATTAAATAAAGACTCACACTGAAGTGACAATTGTAAAACAGTTTTTCTTTATCCCAAAATACTTTCTTACAAAAAAATTATTGTAAATATAAATAATAAATCGTAAAAGTTTTTTGTTTTATGTATATTGTTTACGTCGTCTTGATATTTTTAATGTCGGTAACATTAACATTTTCGGTCACTAGAGATATAAAAAAAAATTGAGTATTTCATTAAAACTGGTTCACGTATAGCACTCAGTCAGTGATTTTGACTTAATAATTTAGTCATCAGTAGCTTAATATTTTTGAAATGATGACTATTTGTGTAATTTTTGTATTCGCAAGATGTCAATGAAGAAAGTAAGCATGTAGTGCTCAAGAAGATTCATTCACTTTTATGTAGTTTGTGCTTGCGGTGTACATATTTTTAAAATAGTTAGCTTCTTAAAATTTTTTTGACATTTGATATTCCAAGAATAAATTTCCTCAATTTCATCTAGTTCGGTACATAAGTACTTTGTATTTCCATCCTTCCTTGCTTTATATGTTTTGTTCGTACCGAATTAACTTTACCATTATGACGGTCATGTAAACATTTTGAGCCATTTTTTTTTGTTAACATAACTTGCTGTTCGTACTTTTATCGACAGAACGTCTATATGTACCGGCGATATCTGTAACTGATTTTACGAACGAAGATACGTAATAGTAAAAAGAAATACGTACGTTAAAGATTTAGGCTATCAGTAATTATAACCGAATGCTCTAAAATAAACGGACAGTTTCGGAACCTTACGCAATTTCTGAAATTTATGTTGGAGCAAAAGTTAAGCTGCTATTGTAATTCTTACTTAATTACGAAAGAAGACTGTTTTGAACAATAAGACTCACAACACCGTCTCTGAAGAAATATTTACCCTGTAGGAAGTTGCTGACATTGTTTGAGTAAATATTGGCTTTTGGAAAAGTCTTACCTGAGCAAATATATTTTGGTCTGTTTTGGTGCTAATTTCCGGTAATTGTAATTTACATTAAAATCAAGTAGCATGGTTTCTTTTCCTAAATGTCGAAGATGTGTTTTATTTTGAAACAAAAAATAATATTAACTGAAAGTAATTTATTTCATTATATTTGTATCATGAAAAATGTGTGTCTGTAAGTCAATACTTTTAATGTTCACACAAAATTAATTTTATAAACACAAAAGTGTTGTTTATACATTTACCAAACGTGTTTAATCTCCTGCTATGGAAACGATACTTCTTTCACATTTTTTTAATTTCAATTAGCAATTGCGTAGTATGAAATTTTGAGAATGAAAACCTTATCAAATTATTGAGGACAGTGGAATATTTTAGTTCTATGTTTCAATATTCTACTGTTCTTATAATGATTTGTAAATGGAAACTCTGTCAAGTTCAGTTCGTAAGGTTGGTGGGAAAATCACAAGACCATAACCTACTCCACCAACCCTGTAAATCCAACTTTATATTTTGGCAAACATAAATGAAAGCAAGAACACATAAGTTTCTATCCCTATACTAAAAAATGGCATCAGCGATTTAAAGGGAAAAAATCTCGTTTTAAATATTTTCACGCTAACTGTTCCGGGATGGACACTAAACTGTGAGACAAGAGCTAGACACTGTCACTTGATCCACTGTAACTAACCGAAAAAAAAATTGCTTAAAATATTTATATTTGTTTAATTTAACTAAAACAATTGAATTCTGATGTTCTCTGATTCTCGTGGGTAGTTTCACAAAAACCTTCGCTTGTTTAGTAAATAAGATATTGTATCTTAAAGTGATAGTCTTTGCCCACAGTATACTGTACTTGGCCTGTTGTGCATTTTATTATACCGAAATTATCCTATTCACTTCGGAGCTTTAGAGATAAAGAAAGTGGTTCTAGGTCCCTAATATGTGAAATATGATATCATTTCTTCCTTTCGATTGGAAGCACTGATAGGATATACAAGTTGAAATACAACTTGTTTATGTGAGATAGATATAGTTATGTATTTCCATCTGATGCTGGCAATTGAAGTACGCAATTCTTTGAATCTTCGTTTATTAATGACTATTTCAAAGAAGACTTTCATAGCAAGCAGGATTGGAAAACCTGTGATATAACTAATAACTTGAGAGTTACGTAACTGTTCTCTTTCGACCTGTTTAGAAATGTTTGTACAACTCGTGCCACTTCGCAATAATAAAGAGGAATCGTGATCAAACGTTCAGTTCAGACGTGCAACGTAGTCCGCGATGATTGGTGATCGTCTTGCCTCTACAATCGCAATGTCCAAAGAACCAATAAATTCTGGAAGTTGAAGTGTGGCGTGAGGGAAAGTGTTCGATTAGCTGTGTTCTGTTCCTTTGTTGGATCGATTCATCGTGGCGTCATCTAGGTCAGTTTCACTGATGGCAGCTTCGCAATCACCATCAAGACAACTGATCAACTTCTCAAATATATTACATTTTAATATTATTAATTTCATAACGACCACAATCATACTTAACGCCCGATATCAGTCGCCACATCATATTTTATTATTACATACATTGTTTAGAATACTAAATAGAAAAATAATACATCTGCGACAGCACAGAAAATTTTATTATTTAACTTGCGCTTCTATAAATAAATAAATAATATATACATAAATAGCTGGCCACAACCAGTATGGCCAATTATTAATATAGAAAAAAATTACTACACTGATGATGGCTTAAATATACGTCAACAGCTTAATCGCAAGATCTATAACATAACGCAAAGTGCATAGAGATCGCTATATAATCGCACATTGATCTTATTTCTTCTCATAATTAAAAAAAGCGAAAAATTAAATCATCCAACACAAGAGTTAGAAGTCGAATGGTAGGCTAGTGTACAATTTGTACGTTTTTTAAACATTATTTAAGAAACAATAAATTTATGTAAAAAATTATTAAGTAAAACAATATTACGTCCCATACTAACGCCAACAAGGTTATTTTTAATTACGGCAAAATATAAAACTAAATAAATATGAATAACCGGTATTACAAAATTTGGATCAATATACTACTATCGCAATAAAATTAAAAAAAAAAAATAATAAGTGTGAATCTATAATATTCTGTCGGCGCTTGTGTATGTTATACAGGTGTCGTGTAATACGAGTGTACGGACTGCACCACGCGACTAAGTTACCAAAACTACGCAGAAAATACTATGTGGTTAAAAAGTTGGTAGTCCCTTAGTTTACGAGCAAAATTACATGGCAGTGCGGACAACCTACCCTTCATTCCCGCTCACAGGTATTTTGGATCCATCTCGTAAACTAAGGGTCTGACGACTTTTTGCCCAAGAGTATTTTCTGCGTAGTTTTAGTCACTTACAGGCGTGGTGCAGCCTGTATCCGCAAATTACATGACAGCCTGTATATTTAAACTAGTAATGGAGCATAAAGTACTTATATTACTCCGTGGAAGTGTGGTGTGAAATATTTCTCGTGTCTCTTGATACATAATTTCAAGTCATGCTTGTCATTATTATTACAAACCGCTTTAGTAAAACACCGGATTCGTCTCCGGGAGGACTTAGGTTCCCGGTGTGGACATTAAAATTTCGGTTAATTACTTCTACCGGATTTAGTTTTCCGCGTTTGAAGTGCCGAAACAGGGGTGCGATATTGACCAAGGTTCCTTATGCTGGAGATTTTATTTGAGTAACGACTATGTTTATTGTTCAGTTAGAAAATAACATGCATCGAACATAAACTGCACCATATTAAATTTTAAAATCACACCAACCCTAACATTCCTAATATTTTGAATAACATACTGTAAATAACTACAATTTTTTCTTGTGTTTGTATAGCATAGAAGCATGCAGATTAAACATATATTTACTCTTAAATGTATGAGTTCTAAAATGTCGAACCGTGAACGCATAGTTGTTTTACGTGTCCCTTGAACTTGAACCAATTTCTTATTAGTTAGTGCTTGCAAAAATAAAGTCACATGAGAAAACAACTGATACACTGGCAGATTTGTGTACGTATGATGTGCGGTGCAACATAACATTATCAGTACGCGGATACTCGTGTACGTATGATGTGCGGTGCAACATAACATTATCAGTACGCGGATATTCATGTACGAATTTGTCGCACAGAAGTTCTTCGTTTGCGAATGTTCCGATGGTGTTTCGAGCATAGGATCGCAGACTACCAAACTCTACAAGATCTACATCGCCTCTATATGTGGTTGCGTGATGCTAAATTTGTGTGCATCGTTTCCGTATAATACTTGTCTAGTCTTTAAGCGGTGGTCGTGCACATTTATTTAAGGATAGTTTGATGTTAATATAAACACAGGTGTTTATTTTTGTACTTACGAATCTGGATATATTTTTTGGAGTTACACAGGTCTGTCAGTTTTCAAATAAATTGAGATACCCTATATAATAATTCTAATAACCATACAGCGTGTTTTAAATTGTAGCATAGTTTCAAATGTGTCAATCTTTCAAATATACTAAACATTAAAATATGGTGAACAGTTTAGCTCAGGCCTGACACGGTACAACAACATGCATGCACCAAGTGAATACGTTTTCCTAAGTCCTACCCAACCAGATATTCTTCAGTGAGACGTCATAATTTATAAGTTAGCATATTCTTTTAAGAGGGAGTGATCGTTGTCATCTTGAATTATTAATATTTCGAGTTATAACTTTATTTTGGATAATTTTATGGAACCTAAACATAACAGCCGAGTAGAATACATATTAATAGAATATTAGATATTGTAATGTATTTTTCGTTACTGTTGTAACAGATCTAATTGCTGTTAGGTAATTCTTATTACTTTATTTACTGAAATTAGATGTGTAACACCTGTAACGGGACACAGAGATTTATTATCTCTAAGTTTCTACCAATCTATAGTCTTTCCGTAATTTTTTAAAGTTTCTAAAATATATCAAAAAGAAAAGCCATTCCACAAAACCCAAATGTTCAATATGGCGACCATTTCCCGCTTAATGAATGTTCCGGACGTTAACTTTGGCACGAATAAGGTTAATTACGCTACAGGTGAGAGAGAAAATGTGTTTTCTTACGCGCGAATTTAGCACAGGGAAAAATTCTGCCGTTAGATTAGCTGCTATCGCTAACGGGTGGTTATAAAATACGAGGATGTAGTAAAATTAATTATAACTATGTTTGGCAAAGAGAGAAAGTAATTTAATTAAATTTTTAAGAGAATATTAAACCAACTGCGCCTTTTAAATTATCAACTTCATGTAACTTAAAATTCACTAAAGCCCTATACACAATAGAAAACATTAGCATTTGACTTTAACACTTGACTTTACGATAACTTTCAATAGGCCTACATTGCTTCTTATTGGGTCGTACACAATGGCGCCGCCAAACGTAAAGTCAAGCAGCCTTGACTACGTTTCCGATAAACTGAAAACCTAACGTCTAAGTCAAATGGCCGTATGCAAAGAACAGCTGATTACGTATGTTATAATAAAAAATATTTTTTCTGTGCATCGTTTTACCCTCCAGTACTAACATTTCATGGAAAATGTAACAGGTAGGCTTATGGTTTAAATGTATTCGGAAAAACTTTCAAATAGAATACGAGAAGTATTTGTAGATTAACTGTAAGTTTCGTCAGTAGATGGCGTTACTTTTGTTCTGTAAACTATTATCATAAATTGAAACTATTTAAATTACTGGGCTTATTTTTGAAAATCTTCGTGATATACTTTACGGTAATTACATAATGATTCACCCAATTAAAAAAACAGATCACAAAATAGTTTTTCGACTGTCGTTACTTTAACATTACGTTTGTGATTGGTCCAAGTGTAGGCCTAATTGTTGTTGGATTTGAAACATTAGAGGAGAGTAGGTATTAACATTAATACTAGTGGTACCAACATTAAAACAATGACAAAATACTTAAATTAACGGCTAACAGTTACCAGTGCTCAAGAGGCAGAAACTGTCCTTGTGCCAAACTCTTAACACAGGTTTATTCAACCTCTAGTAAAATTAACCGTAACACGGGTAACGAGCTGTTGCTAGGTTCGTAGGAGGCAAAAAAATGACGACCGACGGTTGGGGAAGGCAACAGTGTGAACGAAACAAGAGCGGACTGTGTTCTTCGGCGCCTATCAATCAAGGTGTCACCCTCGTGCTTGACGAACCTAGCGCGTCATGCAAACTAGGTCTGTGA
Source organism: Medauroidea extradentata (assembly GCA_003012365.1). NCBI lineage: Eukaryota > Metazoa > Arthropoda > Insecta > Phasmatodea > Phasmatidae > Medauroidea > Medauroidea extradentata. The sequence continues at coordinate 27,971 of PNEQ01028044.1, forward strand.
GCAGCAGACGTCGCACGATAAATCATGGACTTTGGGAGTTATCACCCGGCAGGATCTGTAGCTGGTTAAGTCCAAGAGGACGGGTGGAGACTGAGATGGAGGGAGGCTGGAGCTATTGGAGGGTGAAAACAGTACGGGAACGAGAAAGAAGTGGAGGGAAGAAGTTCCAACGGTGGGATTTCGAATTGGGTGCCCGGATTGTTGGAGTTCCAAGCCGTCTCGCCGATGGCTATCGCTTCCCGGAGAAAGGGCACAACGCGTGTTATGTGCGTGTTCATTCACCGCGTGGCCGAAGAAGTGCGAGAGCTAAGCTTCCAGGCGCTTCACAATGGGCGGGATTTTCAAAGGTTGCGCGGCGGAAGAACGGCCTAACAGAAGAAAACTTTTCCACATTAAAGTCGCGTGAGATGGGACCTAAAAAAAAAAAAATTTGCATTTTCAAGCGTGTCTTTTTCCGTTTTGGCCTAAGACAAATCTAACATCACCTAGAAGGGGCTGATCTAATACTAGAGGTGTTCCGAAGGTAAACTTACTTTTTTCCCACAAGAAAACTTTTTTTACCGAACAAAACACACCACGGTATTACGAATTACAAACGTTGTACTATTTTTGACGTAGTCGCCACGGACATTGAGGCATTTGTCATAGCGTGCATTCAGTGTGAAGAAACCGCTCTGATGAAACTCGGTGCCCTGCGACGCAAGGATTTGCCTCGCAGCCTGCTCCACTTCAGCATTGTTGTGGCAGTGACGACCCGAGAGTGAGACTTTCAATGCAGGGAACATGTGGAAGTCTTAATAGGGCAAGATCGGGTCTGTATACCGGACGATACAATCTCTCCCATCGATATGACAAATATCTCAATGTCGGTGGCAACTATGTCGAAACATAATACAAGGTTTATAGTTCATGATACCATTGTATTGTGTATTTTTTTTGGCAATTAAGTTTCGTGTGAAAAAAAAACGAAACTTACCTTCGGAAAACCCTTCGTACTAAAGAAGCAGCTAAATATAGGTAAAATCACGAGGTTTATAACTTCAGCAAATGAGCAAATTCACTCTGCTTGTGTAGACAGATATTACAAGAAACAAATCTTCAGGTCAGTGAGCTCGCAAAATTTCCTGTCTATACGCATGACTTCTGCCAGGGAGTGAAACTTTACAAGCTGCTTATTCAGTGAACAATATTCTACTGACTACCGAGGTAGTAGAAGGCAGTAAATACCAATAACTCATAACGATTGAAAAATAAATATCCTTACTCATGCAACAGACTTCATAAAAGTAAACACATTCTTTGCAACTACCACGCACAAGTGGATGTACAGAATTATTTTCTTAACATCACTTCGCTAATATGTAGGATCCTACTTTTATTAACGTGCCGTTCAATCAAAAAACGTTGATTTCACTTATGTTTGTGTAACTGGTATGAACATTAAACCAAAATATTATACTTTGACATATTTATTTGCTGCAAATTATGGTACGAAATCAATTGCAGTTATTGGCCGGTTTAATGAATTGTTATTTCTTATCAGTCTCTTCTTTAAAGGGTTTTCGTTATATATTTTCTCTGAGTTAAAATGTCTATCAGTCCCAAGTTCTTTGTTATAGGTGTTATTGTTAGTTGGAGTTTCTCCTAAGCACAAGGGTAATGTAGGGTAAATGGGATTTACCTCTCGTCGACAGCAAAGTCATTAGAGACAGCGATACACAACTTGGTAGATATAATAACAAACTGGGAGAGAGTTCGGCCGTGACTATTGTTATAGAACCATACCAACATTCGCCTGGAGAAATGACGGGAAGCCAAGGAACACCGAAGTCAGGATGGCCGGGGTCGGGGATCGAACCCATGTCACTTCACTCGGTTCCTGAGCATAGGCTGGTTCTCTTTAAGACAATTACTTTATATCCTTAAACGAACATGGCTTAAGTAATTTGAATATTTATATACATAACGAACAAAGTTGTTCGAAAATTGCACTTAAGCCAATTTTCGTTAAATAACTGTCCATCATTCAAGAATACCTCATAACAATAAAATTAACATTAACTAAGAATTTAACTTAAGTGTCCGTATTTAGTTACACAGTACTGCTAATAATATTTTATTGGAAGATATTGGTTTTTTTTTCTCATAGAGTCAAGGGCACACTCGTAAGCACTAGTCTTGTATTCAATAGAATGAAGTTTCAGCTCAGTTTCCAGGCGTCCGGATGTAGGCTTTTCATAGTCACCAGAAATAGCTCCTGGTAAATGTTGGAATGGTTTCTTAACAAAGTCCATGGTATATTCCTCTCCCATTTCCTGCAATTTGTCAAGTTGTGCGTTTTTCTCTCTAATGACCTCGCTGCCGAAGATATGCAAATCCCATTAACATAGCATTACCTTCACTTATTGAGGTTAGAAAAGTCATTAACCATAATTATTTTTTATATGTGTTTTCGCAGACGTGTTTGTTTTAAACTCAGTCTAATATGTGTTCAGAATCTCATAAACTAATTTCGTGTGATAGTGACCTTTCAATGAAATGACATAACTGAACTGTACTACTGTCTTAATCTATTGAAGTGACATCTGTAACGAAGAATACCATCTCGAGGAATTAGTCTACTAACGAAAACTAAGTGTGTATAGACCTAATCCACTCGGTAGCATTGGTCACGTGACTGATCTACTCAGTCGTTGAAAGTTTAACAATTTTTTCAGAGCTTACATAAATACTTAAGAGTTAGCGGGGCGCGTGTGAGCCTTGCTGTAGCATGGTACGGAAAGTATATTTTATTGTGTAGCTATTACAAATATTTCCAATTCCATTATCTACGAAAACAAGACACACTTTAAACTGTGTCCTTATGGTTTTAAAAATGCTGCCCGCCAATAAAAACATGAGTTTCAAGCTCCTCAAAAGTGCTACAAGTGACTTTCTCACGTTGTTGTAGTTGAGAAAGTATCAACTGTAACCACGAAAACAATTCATATAAACCTGCACTGGACTTTACCACAAATTTTCCACAAACAAATAAATAACAGGGTCATCGCTTGACGTTCCTTTGAAAAACACATTCTTCGAAAACACTGCATGTTAGTTTAGTACTCCTGGCATAGAGGCGATGATGTGTTTGATGGGCGAGTTATATTAGACTTATCGCCTTCCCGGTTTCCGTGCCTCAAAAGCAAAAATAAATAAATAAAGTGTAGTCTACTAATTCATAAGAGTAGTTTGTTGGCGGCCTATTTAAAATATACGGCAAAATCTGCAGAAGTGGTATAGTTCAGTCGCCCATCTGGCTTGCATATATTATTATACCAGGTTAGGACAGTGTATAATATAATTTTGTACTGATAATATACGTGTAAAGCATTACAACTGTCAACTAGTAATGTTTAATGTATGAAAATTATATAGCCAATTCCGAAAAATTTATATAGCAATAAGGGATTGCAAAGTGATAGTTCTCTGACACATGACCACAGATTTTTCATAAATCGAGAGATTACTATACACAACTAAATTTAAAATGTAAAAAATTAGGCCTATGTATTTAGTAGGCCTAGTATTGTATCATAAAATTTATTCCATACCTGAATTACGTTCTCTTGCAACATTGTTACTTGATAAACTCATCCAAACATCTCGTCCAAATAAAATACTAATCTACATTTCGACGTCGTATTTTTTTGTGAACACGCGCTCAAACGTCTTACAACGTATTTTCTTTGGACGGTGTTATGCATCAACCAGCTATATGAGCCAAATATTAGTTGTAAATAAATATGTATTTAAAGGTTCCTAACTTCGAACAATTCTTACATTTAGTCTTGTAAAAGAAATATTTGAAACACGCTACAGGACCAAAATACTTTTTAAGACAGTTTTAAAACTGAAAAAGTTTTCACCTGTTTCACTTAACAATATCGATTGGTGCATAGCTGGTTGATGCATAACGCCGTCAAATTTATATACGCCAGAGCCTGTGTTTGTTTACTTTTTAGTGCGCTTTCCAGTGTTTCGTCTGCTGCTGGCTATCTAGCCTGCTCTGGAGCAGGGCAGACCTCAGTCGATTCGGAGAAAAGATCGAGTTGAATATTTAGAGCTCTTGCGGGCCGGTAGACTTTTCCCGGGTGACGTTCTTGCTCAATTTTAGAGTAATGTCTACTCTAGCGAATAGATCGAATGTGGTTTTCGTAAGCACCTGTTGGCTGTCTGAGGCTGTTAAAACCAAAGACGTTACAAAAATAACTAGAACTGTTACGTGCTCTTTTGTTACGTGACCAAACTGAACGCTGACAAATTGCAGGCGAAGATAGGGAATTGCGTACTTTAGCGGGGGTTGGAGAACGATTTTTTTAAACAAATAAACGTTGGTATATGACATCACATGATATGGGCTGGAATATGGCGCCGTTAAATTTGGTTACACATAGAGGTACACTGAAAGAAACATTTTGTAGGAAGTCTTCCTTACTAAATTTTTTTGTAGTAACCACAAAACAATTTTGTGGTGGCCATAATACCTTAGTAATGTCAACAAAACGTTTTTAAGGTGACCACAAAATAAATTTTGCGGGTAAATACCCACAAAATATTTTGTAGCCACCACAAAACATTTTTTTCCGTGTACGTTTTATCTCAGAGACCAGTAAACGTGCGTTCAAAATGATCATATACGAAAATAAATCGAACTACAGGCTACTTGTGAATGTGATTTTCAAGGCACCACGCACATTGGAAGGAAGCAATATTTTAAAGCCCTCAAACTTGGCTGAATTCGGCTTTTTCACGCGGTTGTTCCTCAAGATATATGTAACGTAGTTGTTCGAAATTGTGTTCTACAAGTGTATTGGACAATGCTATATGCAATAATAAGATAGGGTCACCCATTAGCCACACAGTAAAAACGTTACGGTGGCGGGAACACTGCGAGCGCGTTTAAGACTTTGGCCGTAGAGGCGATATCACAATATAAGTGCCGGTTGACGTCGCTCGTAGCGCCTTATTGATTTTCGCCTCACACACAAACACATATTTCACCAGGCGGCCGCCTTAAAACCAATCCCGTGTCTGTTTGGCTTCTACATGATACATCAGGTTTCTCGTTGGTCAGGCCTACGACTAGCAGGGCAGTCTTCTGACTCTGATTGGCCGTAGGAGTTTCCACCATGTTACTAGCTAGCGAAGCCATTTTGCTGCATGTGTGACTAAGTTTGCCGGCTGTTTCACTTCTGTATTCCTAAATGTTCTGTGCCTGCGTGCAGCATGATGGTGGTCGTGTGTGCCATCTGCTCGCTGCTATTGACACTTCAGCTGCTGCGGTTCCCCTCAGGGCAGAACATAGCACGTGAGAACCTCACCTGCTTCAACTATAAAGGTGGAAAACAAAAGGGGAGGGGAAATGGGAGGTGCATCTGGCTTCATGAAGTTCAAACTCTGTCGGTGGGTGGAGCTTATTTCTCCGCCTCTTCCTACTACGAAGTTGACTTGCTTAGAGGGTAAGAAAACACGCATGAGAAAGTGCGACAGTTCATATTTTATGTAGGAGCCTGACTGCCTGTTGTGTGTGTTTGGACTTCCAAAATATATATACATAATGAATACACGATTTGTAAATGTACAAACATGTGGATTATTCTAAGTTTCGTCTAATATACATATCATAAGCTACAATCTGAACATTACGACATGTTTAAATCCAATATTGACTGTTTACCAAAATTACCTTTGTTAGAAATAAAAATAAAAAAATAATTACCATATGTATAACATCAATTGTTGCTGAAACACCTTATGGCATATTTTGCCGTTGTGTTGTACATTACCTTATTTAAATTACGTCAGTTAATTTTAATATCTGAATTTCTTGGACTAGTCATTGTGCAAAGATTAAAACATACGAAATTGTAGGAATGTGCATAATTCCTACACGTTTAACAACATAACGAAAATTACACTGTGAATTAAAAATTTTTCGTCCAAGGAGCGTACATAACACGCTTTATAGAATTAATGTGCATGGTATATAACTAGAGTGCAATAATATATTTCTTAACATACTTCTGTGTAACTTTCAGATGATAGTTACATATGTAATTTATTATAAAGTCGTGTTATGTGTGCTTATAACATTCGTCATATTTTGCAGAAGTCTCGTGCTTAAAACCTGACGAGTTCAAGTCACCTGTGACAGGTAGGTAATTAGAGAGGTGGGCGGGGTTTTGCGAAATTCGTAAATAGATGGCAGCATTGCTGCTGCAGTTTTCACTGTCGCTCACAAGAAACGTAATAATAGTTAGGAAGATAAATTTATTTAAGTAGATAAATTATTGTGTTACATTATTTTCCCGACTCGTACAATCAGAACGCTGAATAACCAGTCTATGAGAGCCAGAAAGTTTGCTTAAACGCATTCAAACTGTTAGTTCAGTGGGTTCAAATTTGAACTCACGCGCAATTAATACGGTTGGCATTAAACCAAAATGTATTATTCTTGACCGAGGTTATGTATTCGTAGAAAGTTATCATCACTCCGGAAATTTAATCAAACTGACATGTAAACTCAAAACTGTAGGCAGTTCGGAATAAATTGAGCCCTCAAAAAAGTCCTGCTTAAGTTCTATTTTCAGCGAATTTGTATCATTCCGCGCGTAAAGGTTAAAGACGGGAAATGTCTAGCCTCTATGGACACGTCACTTAATGTTTGCACGTGTAAGATAAATTATGAAATCAGTAGGAGTATATACAGTTTGATAAAAAAAAGTTTATTACTTACGTAAGATACAATTATGCCGATTTCGATTGCTTTTATTTCAGTATTTTATTTGTATGGGAAAATGCATGGAACTATATTGCTTAATTTCGCTGTCAACCATACAAGCAGTACGGCAACTATTGTTAATGTTGAATTACATGCAGTAACGGCTAGTGAAAATTTTCAAATGTTAAATGTTCAGTGTTCACTTGATCCGAACAACCTATACCACTAAAACGTCCTAATACACGAGAGCAACCATGCTGTATTCACTCTTCTCAACTCAATATCAGTGAAATATTCGTTATTAACTAAATTAAATCTGTAGTTACAAGCGTGCATTAACAACAAGCAAATTTTCCAAGTAAGCTTTTAAGTGACCCGGTTGATTAAATTTGGCCAGTTTTTAATGGGGTAAAATTCCAAAACCTTCTGTAATGCCTGGCTGGCGCGGGAAACGAAAACAACAGTCCGACTACGTCGCACGCTTGTTAGCCAATAAGAACGTGTTCATTGTTTACGGCAGCGTTTTAAAATATTAAATTTCAAAAGCTCAATAATTTGACAGTTAAAATTCGCCTGGATTGTTAACCTACTTTACGTTGTTGCATTTGGTGCAGTAATAATTCGGAGAATCGTTAAATATTAAATTTTTCCTGAGGGCCATCCTCTTTCTGCTGGTCCGCCTTGATGGTGGGTAGACTACAAGAAACAACCATTAAATGTTATTTCCGAAGACTTTTGGACCAGTAAAAAAACTGTATACTTTGAGAATACACAACAATCATCAGCCTCTTTGAACAGAAAAAAGTTATCCGGTAGGTTCGTCGTTTTTAACTAAAACAGGTTCTTGCAAAATCCCTATCAATATTTTGGGGAAACAATCCTCACGTATAGAGGAGGAAAATGTTATTGTGGACATAGGTCCGAAAACGCACCGTTTCTGCGTTACATTTCGCAATACATGACGTATGTTCGATAGCGAGTGGCAGTATCTTGTTACTGCGGAGCGCCATCGCAGCTGTAAGCAGGCCCATACTAGAGGATTCGTACGAACCACAGAATTGGACGCACACATTTACCGCTCTAGCATGCTTCCAAGGTCTGATTGTAACATGTATCTTCGTTAGAGTCACAGAACTTGCTCAAAATAGTTGTTTTGGAATTAACTTCACTCATAATATAAAATATTTATTTAGTATTGTTCTCTGGAAAAATGTCATCATATCTTTGCTGAGTGAAGTGAAATGTACAGCGAATGTTTATATTTGCTTTGTTTACAAGAAAATTATTACCATTTAAGTTATGTATTAATATGTACAGACTCTTACTAGGGAATTATTAATTTTGCCATTTAAGTTTTATACTGACCGAGATCAGGGATGCGGCCTAGTAGGAAGCAAGTAATTTTGGGTTGTTAAAAAAAATAACTACGTTTCACGGTGTCGCACTAACAAAAGCCAATAGGGACTTAGCAAAGGGCTGTTAGGAACGTCTAGTGAAAAATAATTAAGAAAAAAGTTCGATTCTGGTAGCGTACAGTGTAAGACGTATCCGACTTAGGCTCTGGAGAAACGACGACCGGACCCATTCCCAGGCTAGGCTATTGGTCATATATCCGGGAGGATGGAGAAGTACTTCCTGACCTAGAGGACAGTCTGCAGGATTCCTGATGTACTGAGACGTACATTTTCCATGACGGGAAGGATGTTCGTCGGTCCAGGACCAGTCACCATCGCAGTCTCTACATTGTGCCTGTTTAAGGCCTGAGTTTGTCCTCGTTAGTCCGAGAGAGGGCTATACCCTCTGTCCGTGGTGGAAACCACGATAGCCAGGTTTATTTCGCCATCTGCCAAATTTTCCTGAACTCAGGAGAGTTCAGGATTTTGAAAACCAGCCTACTTCAAAACGTGGTGAGCTTTTCAATCCCCTCGACACCCAGGAGCTTCGTAGATATTGTAATTACTTCAGTCTTCAACGTAATTATAGAGTTAGCAGTAGAAGTGCCACATTCTCACGGGAATCCCTAGAAGATAAGAACACTCAAGCCGGAGCATAGATACTAACTCTATTGAAGAAATCTACATTATAATAGCTAGCTTGTTCTCATTAAGGTCGTTCTGTTTTAATGTTGCCAGGGAAGTATACATTTAGAAATCTAGACGTAATACAAATATGGTAATTTTCAGAGAACTGATAGCTGATCTAGTAAGAGTCTATAGTATCCCCACTGATGTCAAACATGGATTATTCAGATCCGCAGTTTAATTTTAAAAATATTGTCCACTTTCATTTGTATATAGTTAAACTACAACATTAATTTTGTCTTCATTTATAGTCGGGATTTCAAGAGAGCCCAAGTTATCTTTACAAGATATTGTTGTTTAGGGTCTGTTCTGTTCATTACAAATAAAACTCATTTTCTGTATCAGGAAAAGAGAGATAGTTCAGAAACTAAATTTTTTTTATATTTTATGTGTGTATTTCTTATGTACGGAAAGAGGGCTCACGTACTCTCAAAGTTATATATTACATGATGTAATGCCTTTCTCTGTAATAATACTGTGCGTCTGTACGTATATATGCATGTCTTCCCCTTAAACACATGCTTGCAAGTTCTGATGTGTTGCATCGAGACGGATCAAGCATCGCGCGTGTGTCACTATACAGGAAGAGGTACGAAACTGATTATTCCAATGGTGAGTTAGCTGATGCACATTCCGTGTGTGGGTTGGCCAATGATAACGGTAGCGCCGCACAGCGATTGTGCCGTGCACGCTTCCCACAACGACGGTGTCCAAAAATACGTACATTTGAAGCAATCCATCGCCGTCTTAGAGAATACGGAACCTTCAAACCTGTCAATCGTGACAGAGGACGTCTGAGAGGGACGAGGCACTCCTGCATGAAGTGAACGAGAACCCCAATGTCAACACACGGAGAGCATCTACTGCAATTTTTGTGGACCATACGCTGGCTTGGAGAGTACTTCATGAAAACGTGTTGATTCCGTACCATGTACAGCGTGTTCAGGCCCTGACACCTGTGGATTTTCCTGTTCGTCGTACGTTGTGCCTTTGATTTGGTGGACATTACTTGAACCCTGCCTTCTGTGAAACGGTCTTGTTTACTGATGAAGCAATATTAAAACGGGACTAGTTAATTAATTATTATAATGAACACATCTGGGCCCAGGAATATCCTTGTAGTATGGTGCAAACACGCCGCCACTAACAGTTCTCAGTCAATGTTTGGGCTGGCATCGTGAGCGACTGTTTAATAACACATTATTTTCTGCCATGAAGACTCAATAGTGAAACAAACGAAGCATTCTTGACGAACGCCATGCCTGTTTGTTGGAAGATGTCCCATTACACATACGACAGAACATGTACTTCATAAATGATGGAGCTCCTCTGCATTTCTCGTCCATACACGATGACGCGTAGACGCAATGTTTGGTGAGTGTTGGATAGGCAGAGGTGGCGCTATTACGTGGCCATCCAGGAGCCCTGATTTAAATCCCCAAGACTTTTATTTTGTGTGTGGAAAAGGGGGGGGGGGGGAGGATTAAAGTCACTTGCGTATGCAACCCATGTAGACGTCGAGGAAACTCTTCGTAATCGTATTGTGGCAGGGTGCGACGTAATCAGAAATTCCCCAGGGATTCATCAACGTATCCGGCAGTTGATGCTACGGCGGGTCGAGTCATGTGTTCGTGCTGATGGAGGGCATTTTAAACATTTCCTTTATAGCCGTAAGTGTCGAAGATATCGTTTCACAAGTTCCTAACAATTGTCACAGTTGTTCCTACTGTCTGTGTGTTAGTGGCGTAGTGTGTGCAATAGTTACATGTTAAGGATTGCTGTAATGACGCTCTACAGCAACAAGATATTACCACTCTCTATCAATCATACGTCATTTATTGCGAACTGTAGCGCAGAAACGGTGCTTTTTCGGACCTGTCCACATAACATTTTTTTGATCATCTACACGTGAGAATTGATTCCCCAGAATATTGACTTTGAATTTTGCAACACCTGTATAACAGGACTTTATTTGTAAATATAGATATAAATGCATATATCTGAAACTACTGAAATAATCCAAACAAAAATTTACGTTTTGACGCACCGCAATCAAAAGCTTTAAAATCAAACATATTATCTAGGTCTGCAGTGTTTTCTAAGCTACTACTAAATGTGTTAGCGTATTTATTAGGTAATGGTTTGGAAGTATTGAACAAAATCATGTATCTTGCAAAATTTCAAGCTCATAATCCAAAATATATACCCACTGTAGTAAGTCGTTGTAGAATTTAAAGTGTTGAAATGTATACCATTTCATTTTGTATCTATAAAGAATTGCCTGGGTGTTATTTTGGGAAACAATGGAAACCCGAAATCAAAATGGCTATAGCAGGTGCGGAACGTTGGTATTCCTGAAAGCGAGTCTAGTGGTTTCACAATGTTGTACTTCGCTCTCTGTGTTGCAGAATTCTCGTCGTACACCACGGTGACCTAAATACTTTAACTTTTCGCGTGGTGTTTTAACTCTTTGTCGTTGGGCGTTGTTTGCCTTCCTTTCAGAAGCAACAAGTCTGAAGGCATTGTTTTACTTTCACTCTTCTGACGTCAAGTAACCCACGCCATAGGCAAGAATTTTTTATTCAATTCGGACAATTCTTTTTCCTCTCCTTTGTCACTGTTACTTGCGTCATTTTAGCGCCCACGCATCCACGCAGCCCGGGCGGCGAACGGAATAAGATTAATTAAGGCCGCTGATTGGGGATCGCGTGCGCAGACGCGCAGAGCCGGACGCATAAGGCCGATGACTGTTCATTACGGCAATCAGCGACGCAACCCGCTTTCAGATTACTAATGCATCTGCCACCCGGGTTCAGATCCTCATTCCAGATGGGACGCTATGCCCCTTACTCCCATACCAGTTTTTGTTCGTACCGCTTTAAATGCATTACTTTTTTTTTTTTATCTTAGTGGGAGTTTGGTAGTTATGGTCACGTATTTGCTTTCAGTTTTGCCAGCAATACCTTGCAAATGGTATGCATTTAATTTGATTTTAATATGCACTTTTAAAATGTTTTATGACTTTACACAAAAAATCCTAGGATACACATTTTCTAAAATAACCCTAAGTAGAACTACATAAATTTTCGTTATAGAACGAGCAACTTGAGTTTCGTAGTTATAATGTTGTTCATAGAAACATTACAGTAAATATTTTTACAAATTCTTTATTTTTAAAGTAAAATAAGTGTTCCCAGAGCAAGCTTCACGTTAAAAATAAGCTCGTTACCTTTTTCATTATTATTTGAAACATCCAAAAGAGTAATTTTGTCACACTTGGTAAGGAACTGAATTCGCATTCCTTTTTCAAAATGCAGCTGATATGCTTTTCGTGATGCAGTGAGTACTTCTAAAGTCAGTCTTAGTAAAAATAAACAACAAAAATATTTTCGCTATTCCCTCAAACGTTTACATGATACTATAGTCCTAGTTAGGTCCGTATAAAACAGCTGAAGAAACAAGCATCCATCGAACACTGAATTCATCAGAAAGTGCCATACAGCCCAAAACGAATTAATGTGACTTGTAAAACAATCCATGATTTCATGTCAAGAGTTTGCATACTTGACAAAATACGTAAAAATAATAATGTGCTTCTTTTTAACAAGACCAACACATGGGTCACAATTCTAGAATTTGCGCTGGACTGTATACAGTCGGATCCGTTCCTATGTGGTTATCAACGAGACTAAAAACACGATTGAAATAAATATGGTCTTGTTTTCGAGCGGGAATATGTCCACGATGCGAGCTTGCCCTTGGGTTGGTGCCGCAAGTGTTTGAGGTACGGAAGTGACACGCAATGTTTAACGGCCATTTTGGACGTACGAAAAAAATTTCTGGCAGCATACCAATGCCGCATTCCATTTTATGTTGATATATCTGACCAGTAGTAGACCAAAACACAACCAGCAGTAAACGATCTCAGAAGCTGAACTGAAGTGGAACAACTATCAGTAAGGTGCTAGTATAATATTGTTTGACGTACTGTATGATTGATTTATTTGTAACATTATAGTTCATATTTCCTGTTTTATTTAATAAGACTAATATTAAAGGGATACAAGGTTTTCAGAAGAAATTAGGACATCTGCATTGAAACAAGATAAAATACATTGTTATACACTAAAAATATGCTTTCATTAAAGTAACAATCATTTTCGTATTATTAATAAAATCCTTTTAAAAATCAGTTTTTTTTTAAATAAAATATGCGACATAGTGTTGTAAAAATCAATATTATGGGACAGCTAACCGTATTTAAAACATTTACAGTTTTGGCAATAGAGTTTACTGTTCGTTTATACGTCATCTAGATCTTCTTCTATGACATTGCACTTTAAAAGTCAGTTTCGTAATATATTTCCACCATATTTATGTTGTTTTCTTTTAACTGACACTGCCTAACGTCCTGCACGCCAGTAGATTCAGCAGTAAATGACGCGTCGTTTGAACGCCATTTCAGTTACTTGCAAGTAACTTCAAAATCTAAAGGAACGCTCTTCAGTAAATTCAGTTCCTGTCACCATCGAATGGAACACAGACCTATGGCCGAACTGATGCTGGTTTTTATACACAACGGAAAATTAAATTTGTTGTTACTCGGGACTTTGAACTACTTCTTCAACTATTGCAGTAGTATGTTATCTTCTCACTAGAAGTAAACTAGTTTTATAAGTAGATCCGAACGACACCGTCTCCACTGTTTTCTTTTTGGCTGCTTCGAGAAAAACGAGCTGTGGACCACACTGACTGCTTTTCGGTGCTGTATTTCGCACTCTTTAATTCAAACATGCTTTCTTTAATGAAGTGTCTGTATTCGTTATACAAGAATAGCTAAATTTAAGCGGCTTTCAATGTGACAGATAAAGTTTCACGAACGTTATGTATTGATTTGGCAATAACTAAATATGACGCTATTTTTTTAATGATACCCGTAGTGGGAAGTTATTATAAATTGAACAGTGTTTTTACATAATCCTTTGCGAACGGATGTTACCATGTTGCAGAAAACCCCATAGGAAAAAATAATAAAATACAGAACTAGTTATTTTCTACAAAATTACAGCATACATCTATAGCTATTTTGTTTTGTCTTTTTTTGCACGTCTGTATTCCATTTCTGAATAAATTCGTGTTTTAAATGTTAAATTTTTAATATTTGCTTTCGAATCACCTTTGTGGTACTATTCCGGAATTATCTGTATGTTATAATTTTGTTGACAACAGTTAAAACTGGCCTTTTTTTGCTTATTATTAATGGTGGGACTTTTCAACAACACAACATCCGCTACGCAATGACGCAGATTAAAACTAAATAACTTTTATTTTTCGATCACACTTGGCTGCCGAGTGTATTCAACTGAAAATATTTAAGACTTATTATGTGATCATAGATTTTTTTTTTATTATTTCAAAAGGCATCTGAAGTAAATTTTTTTAACATATTTCATGATGGCACATGCACACTTTATAAATACTTTACGTGTTGGCTTATAGTCCTAAAGGAAATATAAGTCGCATCTGTATATTCATTCGCGTAAAATCCACCATGTTCCCGTCAGATCTACAACTTGTTATGGTAGAACGAGGTGGCGCAACGGTAACACTCGCATTCGGGAGGACCTAGGTTCGCTCATCGGCTCCAGCCATCCTGATTTCTCTTTTCTATTGTTTGCCGAATTCGAGAATGCTGGGCTGGTTCTTTAACAAAGGCCAAGGCAGGCTCCTTTCTGTTTCTATCATTAAATAAAGTTGTGTGTCACAGTGTCTAGTAACCTCGCTGCCGACGAAACGTAAAACCACCTTACTTTACAACTTCTTCCTTCCATTCATCTTAATACCATTAGTAAGGTACTTAAACTACGTAAAAAAAATTAAGAAAAAATTAGAAAACACATATAAACCGAATAACTTTAGGTTGTTTGAAATCGTCAGCGATTTTCAATTAAAGCGAAACCAAAATCTTAAAAATAAATCCAAACCTTTAAGACACCTTAGCCTATCTATTAATTAGTAAAATTATTGCTCGCAACAGTAGTAGAGTTAATCTACGGTAAGCCGTGACAAAATGAGAAATTCCAGATGTAGAGTTGCCTACACTTTTAACATTTTTTTCTGTACAATATGGTGTGCGGTTATTTAAGGGACAGGAAAATAATTACTTTCCACAACTGCTACATGCACTAATGTTTAAAATTTGAACAGCTAACATTTCACCTTTCTGATTCATACTTTTATACCAAACTCAGGTAAGTTATCTGAAACCATTATCTGGAAACCATCAGGATATCTTTTAATGTCAGTAAGTCACTATTTTTTAACAATTCTGAGTCATAATAATTTACTTTTTTTGAATATTTAAGCAGTCATATTATTCTTAACACCACTGGTTATTTCGTAAACTGTAATGTCAAAGTTATTATTTTTTATTAATAAAACGTATTTCAGTTTTGTTATTAAAATTACGCCTACGTTACCGTACGGAGTATGCCTAAGACTCAGTGGTTTAGTTTAGTTAGAGTTTATGGGGATGCGACTAAGCTTGTAGAAATGTTCAGAGTAGAATATTAAAAAAATAAGATTGAACAGTTCCATATGTCACAACAGAACTAGCATAATATTGCTTGTGACATCAATATTTCTATCAGTACATACCGTATGTCCTAACAAAACTAATTTTCAGAAATGAAGCTGAAACAAGTATTATGATGAAAACTGCATGCATTCAAATTGGCGACAATACTCTCCTTTTAACTGAGAGCATTGATTTGGAAAGCTTTCACTAAATTCCATAAATCTTCACTGCTTGGAAATGTGTGAATTTCTTGTGACCTTTATTTTCTAAATTGAGAGATTGATTGGAATTATTCGTGTATAACTTTTCCGGCTGAGCTGACGTATGTGACGCAAATAATTACAAGCGAAACTGTATTTAGGTCGTATTCTCATACAGATACAATTTTTTTTGGTTTAAGTGCCTTCCTACAACCGCTTGCTAAAAGATAAGCATGAGTAATGAAACACGCAAGAACCATTAAAGTTATACGTTGGGTGAAACGAATTTAGTACTAAAATTAGAGAACACTGAAGAGTCCCTACAATATTTTCGATAAATGATCATCAATAACTAATATACACGCTAAATAAAAAAAATCACGTGCGTTTAAGGCAATCTGTAACAATACAAAGAATGTTAGCGTTGTAACGCACTAGTAGGTAATTAATTAATATTGCAAGTTCGTTACACACTGTTTTACAGTTACTAATGAGTGCGTGCCAGTTAAAAGCTATGCAAAATTTAATAAAAATGCGGGGTTTATGCACTATCGTTCACTTAAATCTATTAGGAAGCACATACCTGTGCTCATTCAAACACAAGAAATTTCACATCCTTACACACCTTGTGTTAAAACAGAGAGTCGCACATTGGAATATAATATTTATAGTGTTTTTACGAGTAAACTGAAATAATATAGTTTTATTTCTAACGTTAGTAACATCAAAAAGTACATCAGTTACCTGTTTATGCCCTAAGTTATTTATTTATTTAATATGTGTTAAAATATTTATAATTAAAAATTTTGTATTCTATATTGTACTTTTCTACAACCGACCGGGTAAAGATATAAAACACGTACATACATTCAAATAATGACAGATATATACGTATGAACCTGTATAATTAATTAATACATATGATTCCTCAGTATTTTAAAGAGTCACTGTCTTGAAACAGGTACCTATACTGTTGTGGATATACATCTTATGTCCAAACGTTGCTGTCATGACTATACAAGGTAAGTGTATTATTCATAATGGTTGCTAGCCAGCGGCGTCATTCCTTTGACCCAGAGAAGGCTAGGTACTTGTTCCATGTTTCGCCACTGGGTGGTCGGACGTGGTGATTGAAGCCCGACGCCAGACTGGAGTTCACACAAATGCGCTCCAAGTATCGGTTATAATTGACCTCGATGTCGGAGTACTGGACACGCCGACCACTCAACAACAGACCTCGAACGCTTTCTAAAGCCCTTGTCGTCGAAATGTGCGTTCAAGGACTGCGCCGTTCCAAGTCGTGAGTGCGTGCTGGCCATAAATGGGACGTCGCTGGAACTCTATGCCGCGCCACACACACGAGAGTAATAATTTTTACTATCCGTGAAATGTTACGCCGGATTACGACAGACACGAGACACGAGGTTATTACTAATTACCTCCACCTATTATTATGCTGTATATGGCTTCGACAGTTGTAGTACCAGCGTATGCTTACCTGTGAATATTTAATTAGATATTTTGATTCGGTCATTTCATGTCGCAGCTGTCTTTAAAAAAGCTTATACTCACTAGTTATACCACCCTTAACTCCATAGTATTATACCTCAAGTTCTGCTGGAGATTGTTTAAATATTAACACAGCATAATTGCGTATGTAAGTAAATGACTGAAGGAGAAATTCGCATCACAACCAATTCTGTATTTTTAAGTTGGCACACTGAATAACCAACATGTGCCACCTTAAAATCTGATTTTCTTATTTCTTACTTTTATTGACAAGTACATATCATGAAGTTGCTTTCCAAATGCTTAAAATGTGTTATTAATGCTTACCTTAACGGACAAATTCGAAGCTACCCAAAATATGGATTTAGAAACAAAATGCGTACCTAGAATTTTTTTTTTTCAGTATTGCGAATTTTATATTTTCAGTTCTAAACGATTAACGTTTGAGTTCAAAATTTATATTAAGATTTGATAGTTAAACAGTAGGCTAATAATAAGTGGGTATTACGTGTAAGAGGAAAAATTCGAAGAACATCGAAGTTTCCAGCAGAAGCCTTAACTTAAAACATGCAAAACGTGGAATGAAAAACTAAAAATACAAAACAACAACATCGGAAATGAATGAGAGAGGGAGAGAGATTTTGGTGAGCACTCAACATCGAGGTCTTTAGTGTTGGTGAAGGGTGACATGAGGTGAATGTGGTGCAGCGCTGGAATGAAAGGCCGGGGGAAACGGGAGATCCCCGAGAAAACCCGCCGACCAGCGGCATCGTCCGGTGCGATTCCCACATGCGAAAAATCTGGGGACGACCCCGCCGGAAAATTAATGAGACATTACTGGGTAAATGTTAAAGTTCGATGGAAAAAAAGTACCTGGAGTACGTGGTTTATAGCTGGCCAATACGGTGATGATAAAATAATAGTAATAATAATAAACGTAATAACAATAACGACAAACATCAACATTCGGAAATTTTAGGATTTTTTACTAAGGTGGGTTAAAATAATACTTACAAATCGTAAAACATGGGAGATAAATTTACTAAACAATAAAATATTTTTTCTGTGTTGAAACTATCTTATAAAACGTATTTTACTCCTACCTCCTGCTTTTAAGAGTGTTGAGTTTATAGAACTAATAAACGGTTTGTAAGATTGCTTCAAATTCGAAAAGTTTACAGTGTGTTTTACTGATAACTTTGAATTGTAGCCAAGTTTATTCGTGCATAACACCATACACTTGTGCAATTTATTGCTGAAATAATATGCAGTTTTGGTAACCGAGTAGGTTATAAAACACTGAGCAGATTTGCAAAATATGAGCAATATTTTCATTATATATTTTTTATTATTTCATTTCTTTGAATAGTATGGTTACATTTCTGTTAAATGTTGGCGTAATACTCACAAATTGCATTTACGTCAATTAATACAGGTTTTAAGAACATCCATGACATATTTTTTTCGTGTACTCTCACGTAAAATTATTGTTTTAGGTATATGTAGTGACTATTAAAAGTTCTATACGTATGATTACTCAAGTTATTAACATATTTTACTAAAACTTTCGAAAGTCTGTCTTGTAATGACAACTATGGAATAGCGATTTAGATGTGAGTATGGAGCAGTGCCGGAATGAAAGGGCGGGAGAAAACCCGTCGACAAACGGCATCGTCCGGCACGATTCCCACACGCGTAAATCCGGGGTCTGACCCCGCAGGGA
Organism: Medauroidea extradentata; assembly: GCA_003012365.1. NCBI lineage: Eukaryota > Metazoa > Arthropoda > Insecta > Phasmatodea > Phasmatidae > Medauroidea > Medauroidea extradentata. Next base: position 46,824 of record PNEQ01028044.1, read on the forward strand.
ATCGCACCCGGATCGCCTTGATTTCGGAGAGGCGAGAGGTCTGACTCCTCGACCAACGCGTGCCCCTAGAAGAAATGGAGCCAGGATCAAAAACTATTTCCCAGGTCACCAGTTGAGTTAAATATTAATTCTGTGAGGTAATTTTTATCAGGGTACGTCGCCCGGTGTTATGAGAAGCGTTTACGTTTTTTTTTTTTTTTTTTTTTTTTTAGTTTGAAGCAAAGTGTTCATTATTTGTAACATCTGCTCAGAGTGCCTTGCGGTATTCACACTTTAGAAACATTTTATAAATAAAACAAACAGAAGCTACAATAAGTTTGATAATTTGAAGGTTTTGAAGTAAGAAGAACTTTTTGACGGAAATTAAATACATTTTGGTGATATTCAATCCAGGAAAAAAAAAAAAAAGAATTGTAACAGCTTGATCGCACGAAGAAGGATAAGTACACAAGATTCCCAGAAGTCAATTGGGACGTTGACGTGTTCACATAGACATTGGCACCAAAGAACTCGAGCAACTCACTTATTAGTAGCACATCCCTATCCCTCAGGAAGGAATGTAGCTACGGGAATAAATTCCATCCACGCAGAAATTAAAATTCCAGATTATACGTAAAGAAACATTGTTTTTGTCACGAAACGTTTAAGAGCTGGTAAAATATGTATTGTGACTTACTTTCATTTATTGAAAACCTATTTGTCTTGCTTTCGTGACCCGCGATGTGATTGAAGGATAAACATCTTATGATAGACGGAAAGACATAGTTTGAAAGGAGTATTTAGCCGACCCACCATAAATGGATTACCTGCATGACTATCACGTCTGAGAAAATTTACTGTGTTCTTATTATGTTTTCATTGTTGTTTCTTCTTATCTTGTGTCTGTGAGGTCTCACTTGAGTCATCCTGTTTTATGCGTAGAGTTGTCTTTGGCTGTATCTATAAACGGTTTTCGAAAGACAACCAACTGCTATCCCCATAGAGAAAGCATTGGTGAGCAGTTGGTTGTCATTCGAAAGCCGTTTATAGATACGGCTCTCAGTCTTCCTAAGTTTTCTTGTTTTTTCATTTGGTTATTTGTTTTTAACTTCTACTTTTTGTTAGATTATATTTTCTGGGGTTTGATATAATTCACTTTTGTACGTGCTAACTACAATCAAGTCGGCAGAATGTACATTATTGCTTTTCTAGTTTAACTATTGGTTTCCTGAGTCGTCATTATAGCATTAGAATAGTATACGTCGAAAATATTTCACAAAAATACTGATAACCGTTCCGACAAAGTATTGATGATATTTACCCGTGAAGTTTTTTTATTACTACGTTTACTCTTATCGAGGTAAGCACTTAAGTTCATCGTGTATACGGAAAGTCAGAAGTACGCATGAAAAAAAAATCATTCGGAATTGTGGAAAGAGCCGTAAAAACTACATAACGCATGGTACAGTAAACACATATTGGTGGAAACGTTAAAAAGATTGCTTGCGCATAATAGGACACTCTTGAAGGTTATACGCGTCCTCCAGGAAGCAAAATATATTGGTTTCCCTTCCGCGGCAGGGCCCCGACTGTTGTGCGGGCCATGCCTCCTTCAGAGTGATATCTTAATATTCAATAGCGCCATCGCTTTGATCGAGAGCCCCTCGCCCCGCGTAGGGAACGGACACATTCTTCGCGCTGGGAAGGAGCAAGATCACGGACGATTTACCGCGCGTTCTACGGTCCCCCGTGGCGGGCCCTGGCTCCGGGCGAGGCGCCCCCATCAGACGAGGCATTGTTGCCCCGTCCTGGCCCATCCTAGAGGAGAAGGGCGTCTGTCCCGTGTCTCCCGGAGAAAAAGGATCTTATGGTATAGGGATGGGGGAACCTTCAGGAGTGACACTCGAGCCCTCTTCCCAAAACCCGACCTGTACCGTCCGTTCGGAAAACATTCAAGCCCTACTCTGTGTCCAGCTTTTGTACAACTACCCTTGTTTACTTGCCTTTCAGCGTTTTTTTTTATCAAAGACGGGGGAAACAAAGAAGTTGTGCAGTAAATTACCCTTCCAACTCAATCACGTTTTCACAGACGTATATATAAATTGGAAAATAAAATTTGTGGCCAATTATGTATTTGTCATTGTATAAAATTTGTGTGTATCCTTGAAACATTACGTCGGCTCTTTACGAAGTATGATGTCTATGATTCGGATACTCTTGCGCCTTTTACCGTCGTCTGTCTTCTAATTTAAATATCTCGAGTGTGATTACGAACTGACTGCACTGCGATACGTTAACGGATGATATGTCGTTACTTTTATTACGTGTGCATAAGAAAAGGCAATAACGTCATTGATAATATTTTATGAAAATCAATAGTTTACAGAATGAATCGTAACTTATTGTTGGGAATATTGTGATCAAAAGTGTTGGCAATCGGAACTCAGGTGTTACTTGAGACATTCTTGCAAACTTATTTTGACCATGACAGTTGCAAGAGTATAAACTATCATAAGTGAAACTATCAAACAATAGCCAACACATGTGTAATGTAAACGTTTCTTCATCTGAAAATGCCACATGTATAATAAAATTTCCGAAAATATTTTAATTATATTCTAATAGTCTCCTGTAATTTTTGGTGATGGTGATCTCAAAAGTCCACATAAATAGAATTTGCAATATTAATTTAATTATTATTTAATTTACAAGTCCAAAATCATGCGTGTTGCAGCACGCCTATACTTGTTTATTGAGTGTATGAAATGCAGATAGGCCCTAGGATTATTATACGTTGATATTACACGTATCACTTTATTGGCTTTAGAAAAAAGTCGAGGAAGCAATACGTATTACATAACATTTAGCGTATTAATTTGGATATCCATTTCGGCATCTACATTTTTACTATTTTGTTCGCTCACATAGTACAAAGACAAAAAAATTATATAAAGTACGTACCTGTGTTTGACATATTAATTAAAATGCTTCTTCAAACCACTCTGCTGCTTAAGAGCGCGTGGTAGATATATAAACGCTGAAAACATCAGTTGATTCCTACGCTTTTTTCGAAGCCAATGTGGATAAAATACTCAATGACAATCCTAGATAATGGTATTTACCAACTTTATGAGTAAATATTTATCCAGAATTACTCATTCGTTACGCGTGATCTCTTGCGTCACAGTTAAATGCACGAGGTTCTGGCGTCAGAGATTGTGCCTCTGAAGTTCGTAACGCTGGAAACAATTTTGTTTAAAACGTTGGCTAAAACTATTGTCTAGGATTCCTATTGTTTAATTTTCGCAAATTGGCTTCAAGAAACCTGCAGTTATAGATTAATGCTTTGAGCGTTGAATTATGTACCACGCTCTCTTAAACATTGATGAACAATTATGTGCCAGAATAATCTCACTCTTTAGAAGTCGTTAAAATTATTAAAAGGAACATATTTCTTGAATATTAGGAGTGTAATTTTGGGGCTGAAGGAAATGATACGTTATTAATTGAGGCATATATTCCTGATATTTCACAAGATAGAGGCTCGTAGTTTACTTGTACTCAGAATGTCCAGAAACAAACACATAAAAAGCATACCCCGCGAATCCTGAACTAAACTGAAGACGAAAATGTAAGTGGCATAATGTTGTACGATGACATTTTACGTGCACAGTGTGGTAACACTGCACGGAGAAAGTTCCCTCTTCTACTCTTCGTCCAAGTATTGTTATATGTACGTTACGTCAAGTAAACTTAGAATCATATTTGGGCTGATTGGGGTTTGAATCTGCGCCAATATCATAAGATTAGTAAGATATCTATGGAGCGCAAGATGGGAATAACTACGGTGATATGTTGCCACGCTGTGCATATAAAATATCGTACAATATTTTGCCAGTAACATTTAAGTCCCCAATTAAGTCCAGAATTCGCGCAGTGTGCTTAGTCTGTGTTGGTTAAAGTGTAAAGCGGAGAACATTAGAGGGTGACCATAACTACAATACAGGACTTTAAAATAACCACGGTTTATGTCTAGCTAAAACGTTAAAAAGTTCCTTTGCGAATTCGTATGTATCGTGAAGAAAGTAAATTTACGTTAATGCAGATGCTTAGCAACATAATTGAAGACCTCTGGTATAAACAACTACACTTAAAAAAGAGTATAGTTGCAGGTATCATATTTCTGTTAAAATAGGGACAACAAAATAGTTTGGCTATTGGTACTACTCTGGACAGTTCCTTCAACAATCTGTTTTGTAGAAGGAACAAAGAGCCTTGTTGCTTTTACACACCAGATGGTAACTACTAAAGAACAGATTGTTGAAGGAACTGTCCTGATGGTACAGACAAACAGACTGTTTTGTTGTCCCAATTTTAACAGAAGTATGGTACCTACAACCATACTTTTTTTTTCAGTGTATAACCCACATTTTTAGATAGCCGACATAAATAATTCAATCTGTAAATTTAAAAGAAATGCTCATTTACGAAATATGTAGGGCCTATGTAGTTTGCTTGGTAACACTTAAGAAATGGTAAATTTGTGAATTTACTTTCGTCCAGACCAGGCAATATTTTTACACCTAACTGAAGACTACAGGTTATGATGGTTATCATTGTTTCCACCTGAGGTCTTCAATTATGTAGTATTTGCTAACGAAGTTTTAACTATCCAATTTATTGAGTTAATAGCAGGCCTACACAACTGCGCCCGTGCAAAACACTAAACTGAAGATGTATAGAAACCAATTAATACATTGTTAAAATTTCTGAAAGCTGTGCTAAAAAATATGGAATTATAATTTATGTTCACAACCATATGAAAGAAGAAAAGTTTCATTCTTCTAGTGTAGCCTACCCTTAAAAAACATAGGAAACATGTGTTGAAAATTTTGTGACCAATTAAATTTATTGGATATTCGAATATAAGCATTGCTGTCCCTGGACTTTGGATCCCGGTAGGTGTTAGTAAAGTGCGTAAGGAACTCGTAATGAACAATATAGCTGTGAATCGCTGACACATAGGTTTTTATATATTATTTGAAATACATGATTTCGCTCATTGAAGGAAATAAGTTTAATGCAATCAATCCACCGAACGAAAACTTTGGTGAAGCTGATTTTTATGCGGTAACAGTTCTTTTTTAATTTCTTATAGTATTTTAAAGGTACCTCTACACATTGTTTAACTATCACTAAGTTGTGAATAAGATTACCCCATGAATTACGCATGTGGTTTGACAAAGACTAAAGATACTGTTCTATTTCAAAATCACATAAATGTGTTTTTAATTAGGTTAAAATATTTACAAATAACTGAATTACTTTTAGCACTATTTTAATTAAATTTGATTTAAACAATGACTTCATGAACTGTAAAATACTCAAGCACAAGTAATTTATTTATTCGACTTTCTGCTGCGGTATTTTTATACTCACTTAACAAGCGGAACCGGATATGTCAAACTTCTCTTCATCCCAATTGCAGAGACCCCATTTTATTCTTAAAATACACCTACGAACTTAAAATTATCGAGCACGAGAATTTCATTGTCGTCTGTAAAATCGTACATGACATGCAACGTGGCTAATGTTTTCTGTGCGAGTATTATTCCTTCAAGCAGGACATCATGTTAGTACGGTTGGCACCAGTGAAACTCTCTAGTGACCCGGTGTGTGGCGGAAGGACAAAGCTAGGACCGCACAAGGACAATTTTCTTTCCTTTCGTTCTTATCCTAGGCAGTCGTGCGATGCTAGGTAAGGCATGCCGTTTAAACCTTCGTCAGAGCTTGAAGGGCCTCCCAACAACCTCTCCCCCTCCTCTTATTTTTTGTCCTTTTCTTTAGAATGTCATTTGTTGTGGCTGCCCTGGGTTGTCATTGTACTGAGAAACCTCCCCCTTCCCTCACCCTGGCTCCTTTTCAGAATCTCGTCATGCTCGGAGACATCTTTCAAATACGCTGTAAGACGGGGGCGCGACCACATAATGGTGCTAAGAAAGTATCGCTGAACTTTTGCTTACATTTGAAGGGAGGGAAAGAAAGGTCCCTGCAGCCCTGCGTTTTCGGTTTTGCCAGTTCTTGTTTACGTTTCCGATCAGCCAAGCATAAAGTGAGGGCACCCGTTTCGCAGTGGCCTGAACAAACAAAATTGTAATTTGTCTTTTCTAACACGCATCTCGTGGGCACTACATTTCTGTTATTATTCCTTTCAAATGACAACTTTAGATCTATTCTTCGATTCTGTGCTCAGAATATTTATATTTGTTTGCGGATCGTGTTACTAGCGTAGCGATTTTGATATTGCTTCAATAAAGATATTTGTAAGGTCCAGTTGTTTTTTTTTTTTTTTTTTCAACGAATGCAATATTGTTGCTATTTATTTAAGTGTTAGTAAATATGATGTATTACGTATATAGAGAAAGGATAAGATACACTGTATATTTAAACATGGAAAATGGGGATGGTGTGCGAAAGACGACAGTAGCGGACATTGACATCATGAAAACAACGCTTGTCAAAGTTAGTACATACACACTGAACACACTTGCTAGCATATTTTGCATGCTCTATGTTGTTGTGAGTAGACTTGAAGTAACTCAATTTCACAATATTAAAATGCCTAATCTGAATTTTTCACACATTTTATTATCAGTTGTCAGGAAATGACTGGCACACTTGTGCATTTGAGAAATATCGAAGGTTTTTTTTTTACAATTTAAAGATCTTCATACCATAACGTAAAATTTAAATACTATTCAAATGACTTCAGTAAATAATAATGACGAGCGATATAGTAGCCGATGTATCCGTATAGCATTCAAACAAAGTAGTGCAAATTTCTTCCCGCAACAAACTTGTAACACTATGCACCTTGACTACTACTATGCATGATTCCCCCCTCCCCTCCCCCCATTATTTTTCAGGGCTCTGTTATTTGCGAAAGTAGAACACACATTTATTAATCCAACTGAAATGTTATAAAACTAATAGTTCGCCGGTAATATATATATATATATATATATATATATATATATATATATATATATATATATATATATATATATATATACATACATACATACACACACATATGTGTATATATATGTACACACACATAAAATAAAAACTTCAGGGCCTCAAGATCGCAAAATATTCCAGTTAGGGAGATAAATTACGTAATAAACGAATCAATGTTAGCAAATAGTGACATGTGGCAGTGTATTTGAAAACATTACTAGACCACAGCCGATCTCTGTAGTGCAGTCTATTATGGGCAGGTCTACGATGTGAGAGGTACTTGGTTCGGATCCCGGCTCGGCTATGGATGTTGTGTTGTTCCTTCATCATCTCACATCACCCTCGCCGGTATCTTAAGTGTGTCCAAGCGGGGGAAATCATAATGTTATGCTTGTATGAAATATTGTTTGTTTTCAGACCTTACTTGGGAGTACATTTGTTTCTTACGAGGAAATTTAGCTCAACCAGTTTTCCTGTAACGGCACTTCAAAGTCAAAATTTGCACGTGTTTAGTTCTTATAAGGCGCAAAAATCTAGTCAAAAAATTCGCACAAAACTGCATGCCAAGAGCTACTGCTTGACATGTTTTAAAATCCATTTCCAAAAATTTAAGTACTTAAATGAAATCGATAAAACAGGGAAAACATTTTAGTTTAACTTTCAAGAATAATCTTGGAATTATTCTGCATGACAAGCTAATGAAAGTTTCCATTAAAATGTATGCCAAGTAGTTTACCAAGAATATATCCTATGCTTTGTCGAGGAGGAAACTATGGTAATACAATTTGAATAAATGTTATGGCTGAAAAATAAAAAAATACAATACAATTGTCTAAACCTCCCCTTTCACCGTTTCCGTGGCCGTTACAAAAAAAGCTAAACAACTTGTCTAACTCCGAATATGGTGATAGTAAAATTCATTTTCCAAAGTTTTAAGTTAAAACTGGAGGCATCAGTAAACTAAAAAATTACACGGACATAATTACACATTTTAAATATACGTATTAAAACAAAATAACATTGGACGTGTCTTTTATAGCTAACTATGTGGAAATTTAGCTTTAAAAATGTAAATATTGTGTTTTTACGTTTTTATAGTGCAACGGTAAAATATACATATTTATATGTATGAACTGGATTTGTTTATAAATCAATATTTTTCAAAGTGAGTGGTTTTGGTCAGCGGTTAAATGTGCCACCTACCAAGTGCTTAAAATGCGTTGTAACGTACAGGAAAATACGTTTCTATAACAAAACATTTCCACAAATCCTGGGACCGACCGCGCCTGGAATCGAGCCCGTATCGCCTTGGTAGGAGGTGAATGGTCTGACTGGTCTGACTGCGGCCCCTATGTAGGAAAAGAAAACCCACTTTTTACAAGGACGAAATTTCTTAAGACATCAAACCAATTTGAAACCATTGTTGCGAAGCCCTTCAACATAGCTTAAGGGCGTTATAGTGCAATAAAATCATAATTTTATGTTTAATAAAATAGTGTTAGTTTCGTAGACGATACTTGTGAGTGCAGTTTCCTCTTAGGAAACAATTTCAGCTCACGTAGTTTTCTCATAACGGTGCGTCAAAGTCAAAATTTGCGTGTTCTGTTTGCCATGCAAATACTGAAAACCAATTGACTTACGCGTACGTGAAATAATTCACAGTGAAATAACATGCCATGGGCTATGTAATAAAACATTTGGATAAATCCCGTGAACTTTTTTGTATTTTATAAAAATTTCTGAATTTGCGATTTTTTTAAATTCAAAATATTATTTTGTGTTTTTTAAATGTTTTTATTGCATCGCTCATGGGATGTAAGTTCTCAGTGAATTATTTTGTTTAAGAAGGTCAGTTGGTTTTTCACTGTTTGCATGGCAGCAGAACATGCAAATGTTGACTATGACACCCCGTTATGAGGAAACTATGAGAGCTAAAATTGTTTCGTAAGAGTAAAATATATTCACAAGTATCGTCTACAAATCTAACAATATTCCATAAAAATTTAAAATTATGACTTCATTGCACTAGAACACCCTTAAGGGCTTGCTAGTTCCTGAGTTTTTTTCAGACTGGTGACAATAACTCAAATATTTTTTAACCTAAAGTTTTGAAAAAAATTTGAGTTAATGTGCAGTCAGACTATACACAATACTGTGGATGCGTTTTTAAAAATAACGTACCATTCATCAGCACAAAATTACATTGCTTCATTTTTGCTTATTTTCAAGACAAAAATCGCGGTACTTTGGGTAATGAAATCTAAAAAAACTGTTCAGTACATTTCTACAAATAAATTCAGCTACAAATTATAACATATAAGTGCCAAAATTGTGGAGCAAAATTTTGATATGAGTAATAGGTAGCAAAAAAATATATATATTTTCGAAATCACTGCAAAACTCGGAAACAAGGCCTTAATACGGCCTTCTCAGGACACAGTTTTTCAACTTATACTAACTGGATTTATAGGAAGCTCAGATAGAAACGCGAACTGGACTTTGTTATAGATATTTCCACTAGTAAATTTATAATGGATCGGTGGGAATTTTACACGCTAGTTCGGTACCTGGCTCGTTGCGGCGATGCGGCATTTGATGCGCTCTTCAAGGTCGCCCTTATGTCTCGGTCGTTTCTGAGCCCCTAACACTCAGGTAGACGGTGAACTTAACGCCATGATCTTTCATTAATATCAAACAATTGCAAATAGCTCAAATACTTTTAACCAAATGCTTTGAAAAAAATTTGAGACTGTCATACGATACACAATTTTGGCAGAGCGTTTTTCAAAATAATATACCTGTTGCTAGCTAAAAATTATTTTGCTTCATTTTGGCTTATTTTGTCAACAAAATATGTTACCTTTCAGGGGCAAAAATCTAAAAATCTGTGTGGTGTATTGCAACAGAAAAATTCGGCTACAAACGATGATATATAAGTGTTCAAATTGTAAGATAAATTTTTGATGTATGTATTGATTCGCATTTTAAAAAATTCGAAACCACTGCAAAACTAAAGAGCAAGACTTTAAAAGCGAGTTCGTGAGCGTGTCTAAGCACGTAGGGGCGAGGAATATGGGAGATCTCTAGTAAAAATTCACCTTACACGGCAACGTCCGCCACGTTTCCGACATGTGAGGATCGGAATGACACCGCCTGGAATCGAGCCCGGATCGGCATGATGGAAAGCGAGAGGTCTGACTACTGCACCACCACATCCATAAAATGTAGTAAAATATTTTTTAATTATTTTATTAAAATTTTATTAAAATTATTAATAAATCTCATTAATATTCTTCTGCAACGTTGGAGTGCCTGAGATTCTGAGGTAAATTTGATGTTATTTAGCGTGTGGCTTCATCAAAATGCAGTTAGACAAAGAATGTGAATAAAATCAAATATAACAAGTTAAAACAAGATAATATAGAAATAAAGTATACACAAGTAGATAAGCTACTAGATTGTAGTGCAACCACTGTACTACTATTATTGACTATCAACGCGCTAAAGACCTCGATGTTAAGCTATGACCAAAACCTCTTCACTATCAAGCATTACTAGAGACATGCGAAATTCGCGTTATTTTCTGACAGCTGACTAGACTCCAAGTGACTATAGGCTTGTTCAACGTCTTCCGCTGGCCAATATTGTTGTGACTTGCCGCGTACAACTCTTACACGGTAGAAATGCCAATCTCTAGTAAACACGTTAACACACGTAAATGACCACACATAATAGTTCGTGGCCAATTGAATCCCAGATTATGCTCTGTGATGTATAGAACGTGAAGTTTAGTCTGCTACCAAATGATAACGCGAATTTTTCATGTCTATAAGCATTATAACAAACCTTTAATTGAATCCGATACTGTTAAAATGCACTCAATCATAAATTACCTATGTGTTTCGAGCGATCTGCTGGGGCTGCGGTGGCCGAATGATCATACCATTCACCTTCCACCAATGCGATCCATGTTCGATTCCCGGCTGGGTCGGTCACTAGATTTTCGTAAGTGGGAATCGTGCCGGACGATGTCGTTGGTGGGCGGTTCTTTCAGGGATCTCACTTCTCCCCAGCGCTTTCATTCCGAAGCTGCTCCATACTTGTCTCATGTCATCCCTCACCAGCGCTGAAGACCGCAGACCATAATCTCTCTCACTCGAGAGATCTGCAGAAAATAACCAATTCTTTCCTAGGACTTAAGGTCTCCTACAACCACGATTTTTGGACATGGTACGTTTTTGCAATGACCAATTAAGTTTATGTATTTGTGTTCCGTTGAGTCGTCGGTTGTGTAATGATAGTTCACCACCACGTGGTGCATGTTGGGTAGTTTATTACTTCGAAAGTAGTGAACTAAATTAACTGGCCGGTGACCAGAAAATTGAATAATTTCATTGCAAATGTCTCAAAGCAACATTCTGGGAGGAAGCAAACCTTCTTCGTAAAATGCACGGTGCTGTACCATCGCTACGGCAATATTTCTGAAGAACGCAGCACCGGCATTATCGACTTGGCGAGACGAAAGTGAGTAGAGATGATCGCATTAGTGGCCAGTATCTTGGTGTGTATCATCAGACGTCCCGCCTAACGAACATTTATGCTCCTCGTAGCAGTATCTGACTTGTCATCTGGAAGTCAGAAGTCACGACGGCTGCTCGTCACGTCGAAGGGGACAGTATCGCTAGGTTGGCAGCAATTACGCCCCTGATGGCCGGCAGATCAGCGCTGCTAATTCGCTCTGACGGCGTGCGCTGATCTGCGCTCCGAACTCCGGCGGCGGCTCCTCATGCAATCTGGAATTCCAATCGCCGTCGAGCCCGTTCGTTCCTCGCCTGAACTCGTCAAGTCAAGTGCAAGCCGTAGTATCTCACACGCGGCATATGTTTAGACATTGTTTATCGAATATCGTACACCACTATTCCTCACGGCTTGCAGATAACTGTTTTATCTCTGGATTAGTCACGGTAACGTGTTAAATTAAATTGTTTCAAATAACAGCCTTGCCAACAAGTATTTAATGCTATCTGCTTAATTGCACCCGAGAACAAGAAGTTAACAATTTGTATTTGTTTCGGATGCATCTTTCGTTTTGTCTGCTGAAATTATTTTTGTAGTCTGTACTTTCTTCAATATGTTGTTTTTAAATAGAAAGTTATAGTTTTTGTAAGTTACTAGTACAAAAAAAAAATCACCTAATAAAGTATTAAAACGAATGATGACGCCATGAGCCACGCAACATCATTTTTTAAATCCAATACAGAAATTATTTAAAATGAAAATAATGATTTTTAAATAAAAAAACACCGTAGTTTTACCTACGTATAACTGATAGATAACTATTTACGCTTTTTTTTAAATATAATTTTTAAATCCCAGAGGGGAGGTGATTTCGCAAAACCGAAACAAAGCAATTATGTATAAATTTTTTTATGTTGCTATTTTTCTTTTCAAAACAGTGAAGTACACAATTTTTGCTAGATACGAACTTGTTTCTAACCAGCGGCCAGGTCAGTCTGTTTAATCGCTTCCGTCGTCCTCTGTCCTTCTACCTCTCTTCTTCTGTAACCCCCTACCAATTAGCTCCTTTTCTTTTCACTCCCTCCTTCAACTTTTCCTCCAGCTCTACCTCGGTGTTCCTATAGATCTTCTTCCACCTATGGATTTAACAGCGAGGTCATGAGCATCAATGGTGGTGATGTGACGTGGTAATAGAGCAACGGTAGAGTGAGGTGTGGGAAGTGGGAGAACGAGGAGAAACCTTCCGACTAACAGCAATGTCCACCAGAAAATTTAGACTGATCCCACCGTGAGTCGAACACGAATCGCCGAGGTGGGATGAAAATGTCGTCAGCATTACAATAACACAGCCACCACTTGTGATAACATTATTATAGATTTGGAATTAAAATAAATCTTATTTAAGATGTTATTAAAGTTTCGGTTGACGCAGTGGCTTGAGTACTGGCCTGCCACCAAGGCAATCCACGTTCGATTCTCGGCGTGTCACACCTTGCATGTGGAAATCGTGCCGGGCGATGCTACTGGTCAAAGGGTTTCCTCGGAGATCTTCTGTTTCCCCCGCTCGTCACATTCCTGTGCCTCTCAATTTTAGAGCCACCCCAAATAGCAAACATCAACTGGCCCACTTGTGAATATCTGATCGTGCTAAGCAGCCCACAGGCAGTAAACATTCGGAATGCACCCGTGGCAACATCTGGCATACATTATGCGTAGTGAAATCACCCACACGATAACCACAAGTGTATCACAAGTGTACCACAAATATTTCTATTATACTCAAGTGCTTGTGGGTTAGTTTTCTAACTCTGCTTGTGGACCTAAGTTGCCCACATTAAAATTATTTCAGTGTTACCACAAATATATTTACTGACATGGCCTGATTACCAACCATTCCAGCAAAAGTAGACCATCATACTAGAGAACGTTGGTTGCTTCTGCCAACAGATAGCCAACTGAAAAATGATTGTATTTGCTACTAGGGACATTTCATCTCATTCTCAGAGGCAAGCAGATGCCTTCGAGCACTCAGTTGTAAAGTCTGCGCAAAGGATGCGATATCCTTTCCCTCGAGTACCTTCTTCGTGCGGCATTTATTAATTAGTGTTTCCAATAAATACAGCACGCCACTGGCAATTCGTAACATAGCCTAAGTTATGTATGGGGCCTAAGTCGGTTTTCCCGTGCGAAAGCAACAACAGCAGCAAACGTTGATTTTTAAGCGTTATTAGTACGAAACCAAAATAAAATATCTATTGTTATTAAATTAGATTTTTTTTTTGTAAATTGGTCGACGGACATGTAACGATTCTCATTGGTTATATCTTAACATAATGAGAGCGTGCATTTTTCAAGACTTCCATTTTAGTGGCAGAAATATTGAAGACGTTCCCTGTAAATACTTTTTGTTTTAAAAAAGCATATTTAAAATTTTTACGTTGAGCTGTTTCAAACATAGCAGACAGAGCGTTTAGACACTATTCGTAAAAAGACGCCCCACGAAGACTTGTGAGCTGGGTTTTACATGAACACTTTCCTTCCCAATGAACCGCACAGCGTATGTCTACAAAGACAGGCGGCAAACATAAGAGTGAGATGTACATAGGCTACGCATATAAATAAATAAAAGATTCCATCTTTGTTTGTCGTTATGACACATGTTCAAGTCTCAGTGATGTAGTTGAATTGTTCCCAAGAACGTAAAAAATTAACTACGAACTCTTCACATTATCTTACAGAATCTTCCGATAAAAAAACGTATACCTGTGACATCATGGGGCATGGCAAAACTTTGGAAAACTAATGCTAAAAAATTAATCATAATGAAAGAAAAAATGTAATTGAACAAACATTACCATATTTTTTGAGTTTCTGATTAATTAATATATTAACTTGTTACGGACACATACACATAGTGTGAGCAAAGAAGTCGCTGAGGAGATATACGTATGGTGAACAATAGCGCTGTAATTTTGTAACATAGATTTCGGCCCAAAAAAAATATAATTAAGTGAAATTCTGGCAAAATAACTGCTCTAAAAGTATACAGAAAGAGTTTTAACATAATTTTAGAAGGTCTTTTAAATTTCTAAAAACTTCAGTGCCTTTTAAGCTTTTGTTTAAGCACTATGCCCGTCTAAAAATGTCTTGCTTCACCAAAGATCAGTCATTACGCATTGAACAGTGATGTATAAGATGAATGTTCCGTACCGACAGCGGTATTGGTCATCGTGCCATGAGCCTTGCGAGACATGAACTCCACCCTTGGGGCAGCTAGGGGCGGACTCGCAGGAGACGGGAGGCCAACTGTCGCCCCTACAGGACGAGCAGAACAGCTGGCGCGGTCGTTTTTGCCGGCGCGAGCGAGGACAAAAAAGGACACACCGGGGCGGAACAGCAGAACCTCGGAGAGGACAGCGAGGGTTGGCCGAAGAGGGGCGGGAATCAATGCTATCTCCTTCAATTATCGAGGTCTGCGTGTAGGGAGCGGCTGGTTGAGTGGGGGTGTGTGCTGGGGGGTCAAGCAGGGTATATCCTCCTCTGTGGTCCAGGGCGCACCCCTCACTGATGGCCAGATATTGCAGGGAGAGCTCTCAGACGCCGTGATGCTATCGTCTGCAGAGGCGGTCCCCCGCCGCAGAAAAGGAACAGGCAGCGTGTGTGCGTGAGCCTGCGTGCCTCGACACAGACAGTCCGCTTATGATAATTTGTCATACCGCCAAGGAGCAGCTGCGAGCAGGAAAACGTCTGTCATTTGTCGATCAGGAGGTACCACTACTGAAAGCCAGATACCTGGACTGCCAATTTGTTTGCCTGTACGCGCCACGGTGCTCTGTTCAATACAAGGACTGCTGAAAGCTTCCATGAGCCGACACCACGCTTCAAATGCGTTGCAGTATGTACGTTAACCGGTTTTTTTCTACGAAAATTTTCCATGTGTGCCTATTGTGCCAACGTACGAAAAGAAAACAAACCTCACACATGGTCGGAACCTCATTGTTAAGACACCGTGCCCATGAAAATTACTGTCTCTTAGCCCTCCAACATAGCTAAACATGGCCTTTTCAGACTGCCGTACTTCAAAATGTACTCACCGAATATATTCAGATTGCGACCTGCACTGAACTTAGTTGCAGACTTTCCAGCAATAAATTTTATGGTCACCGCTTAGTGTCCCACAATAAAAATGGTTCGGCGTGAAGCTTGTACGCTAGTTCAACGCTTGGATCGTTGAGGCGACGCGGTATTTGATGCGCGCTTCAAAGTCGCCCTTATGTCTCCGTTGTTTCTTATCCTCTAACGCACACACAGCTATAATTATTTCTCTGGAACAACCTGTATCACGATAGTTAACAGCCAGACAAGTAAATAAGATAATTTTATTAACTCTAGTTTTTAAGTTCATTAACGTAATTATTGTAACACATTTGTTAAAGAAAATGAAACGTCATTTATTTATTTACGAACCCGGTGAGGTGGCTTAACGCTAACACGTTCGACTCGCATTCGGGAGGACCCGGGTTTGATCCCTGGCTCAGGCCATCCTAATTTCGGTTTTCCATAGCTTCCCGAAATCGCTCCATCAAATGCTGGGGTGGTTCCTTAGCAAAGGTCTTGGCCGACTTCTCTTCTAGTTCCTGTCATTGTACAAAATTGTGTGTCACCGTCATTAATTACCTCGCTGTCGACGAGACGTTAAGCATATTTACCTTACATATTTATTTATGAAAAATGTGTAGATAAGCCCTTTTTCGCAAAATGTATGTTTTAGTAATTTCGCGCCGCTATTAATGAACACACAAACTTTTTTTCACGTTAGTACAAATAGCGAATATTTTCTCAAAAGGTGCAGCAACACTATTCACGACCGATATCTGAACTACCCATGAAAAATACCAGCACTACGCTAAATCTTCCAAAGAATCCGGCGGCCATGAAAGGTTCCATGAAACACCCAAGGAGACTTCCATCGCGCCAACTGTGGTCAACGCGCTCTTGTCTTGAGCGAAGTCGGAGGATAGACGCGGCCCAGTGCAAAGCGATTGATGTTATTTATTTGCGGTCGCCATTGCTATTTATGTTATTTTACACCAGGTGATTGCCGGGATGTTTTTACTCATTACTAGCCATGGTAGTTTCTTCTCCTGTTCCTCTTTCTCAAGGACACGTGTTCTTTCTATAGTTGCGTGTACGGAGCCTAGAAGAGCGGAAGTGTTCAGGAAGCCACAGCACGCGTATCTCTCGTAATCCCAACATCTAGGGGCTATGCAATCGCAGTGGCGTATCGGGGCCGTGTTCCAAGGCATGCGCTGCTAAACAGTGACCATACACAACACTGAATTGTCTGTGGGAATTTAGACTGGTAGAAGCAGGTATACTCAGTCAATAGCGTGTAAGAGGCAAGGAACGTATTGTCCAATAACATACCTCGGTTTCACAACACATGTTTATTGGATATGAAAGGTAGGCACACCGGGTCCTCGTGCTCAAAGCGTATAGCCGGAGCTTATATTGCGTGTCTTGGAACACGACCACCATACGCCACTGAGCAGTGGCCAGAACACTCGCCTCCCACCAAGATGTTCCGCACTCAATTCCCGGCGGGGTAGGTCCCCGCATGAAGAAGTATTGCTGGACGATGCCGCTGGTCGGCGGGTATTTCGGAGATCTCTCGTTTCACCCGCCCTTCTCATTGAGGATGAGCCGATGCTGGAAAACCTGTTACCGATTACGACTACCAATTGCATTAGAAAATCTAATGAACCGATTATATTCTGAACCGATTAATAACTTCTTCTTGGTTTCTTTGGTTGGTCCGCGTCTCGATGTAGGATCAGACCTGAGTGTGGCAGCTACAAGGACTGCCAAAACGTTGTTCTAGAAGAAACACAGGACGTGGCTCAACCCTAGAAGCAACGAAAATTACGGCAATGGCCGGGAAAGCCTGCAATCAATGCTGATTAATAATATTGTACACGACCAGTAGCATAGCCATCTTTAGTAGAAGGCCGTGGCCTTAGATCTGGCAATCCTGCCGAGTAGGGTCATTTTAACACTTCTTTTAGCTCTCCAAAGGCAATGGCTGTAACTGATTCGTTATTCTGCCCTACATACCGGCGAATCGGGTGAAGCCATTGCCGTTGGTGAGACTAAATAAGTGCTAAAATGACCCTTCCTGGCAGGGTTGCCAGATCTAAGGCCGCGGCTTTCTACTAAAGATGGCTATGCCAGTAGGCCTAAACTACACAAATAAACACACACATTTTATGCGAACAATACTGGATGTGATGATAAAGATAAAGTTTTACTAGTGACATATTTATCTTACAAATGGAAACATTACAATACATACACATAACATAAATCCTTTTGAATTTTACTACCGTGCGCTCCACTACGTGATATGTTCTGTGAACAACGGTTACTCAAGGCATGTTTATCGTCACGTCCAGAATCGAGATGAAAACATTTCCACACTCCACTACGATTAGGTATACCAATTCTGTAAAAACTATGACAAACCGCATCCACACGCAAGTTAACTCCCGCTGCTATTACTAAATAATAAATAGCCTACAACCTCAATAAAGATTTCCAAACTATACGTAGTTTTTATTTTGGCTCGTTCAGCACATACGTAAGGTTTGCTTTACTCATCCTTAACCTGACATCTCTTTTGCTCTTTCAGTTCCCAAGACGCTCCTATACGTTTTGTTCGCCGGAATTAATATGGCGTCTTCCAATGACTTCGCTGAACTCGCACTCAATGTGCACGAAACACTAGAAGAGTGTTGTTGTGAGATGTACGTCAGAGCACTGAACAAGTGCTTGTAGCTTGTTTATCCGCCGGCCATATTTGCTCTGAAGGAATGGCGGAACACCGACCGGTAATGTGAAATGTTAAGGTGGGTTCTTGCGCATAAGAACTAACCTCTATGTTTTCTTACCTACTGACTCACAACTACTCAAAAGTGGTCGTGTGCCTAGAGAAGTTGACATACGAAATGGTAATAATTCATATCTTGTGCGGACGCATAGGACAGCAACAAATCACAGCAAAGAATTTACTGGATGTCCGCCTTGTTCGTGCAACCTTCGAACTACATAATAATAAAACAAAGCTTGAATAAGAAATTTAAATATTATTAGCTTTGTTTCTACTTTATAAATAATATTTTCAACACTGCATGTTTTTGAAACTTTGTTTCTATACTTTCTGTTAAATACCAATTACTCTTCCACTTCAAATATTTTTAAGTGACCTACGGTTATATCCCATACAGCAACGAATATTACAGAATTATCGAAATAATGCCATTGGCTAAACATTACAGTAATAATTCAATTGTGAATTAATTGTCCACAAGGCTTCTGGTCTTACACAGTTTGTACTGTTATGTTATATGTCCTGTGCTTGCTTTTCAATTGTGAACCGCGAGAAAAAAAGAATTGTCACGGTTACTGGAAGACCAGAAATGAGTATACATACGTGAAACTATTTTTGAATGATATTACTTAGCAGACATCACTTGGACACGTTCAGTAGTTATCTTATAAACGTGGGTTACATCGGCCGAAAATCTGCACACCGCATGATGGAATTGCAAAACTTAAGTACAAAACAAATTATTATATAATTGTAAAATTTTAAAATCTTTGTGTCACCAACTGTACTCTTGAAGGTCATCAAAGAAACTTGTATGTTAAAGCGATGATCAAATTGCTTCGAGGCACAGGCATTTAACTGTGTCATTTATTTGGGCCCTTTGAAAATTATGGTATCGACATATTCATATGTTAATACATAGCTTTACTATGCTGTTAGGCAAATATTTCTTTAAAAAATTTTATGTTATCACTTCCTCTATTATCTACTCAGAGAAGATGAAAGATCTAAAAATTCCGCAAAATAATGCAAGTCAGTCATCATTGTTGGCCATGCCATGCTTATTACGTACGTATTCTTGCGATAGCCTAAACAATTCTTAATTAGTTAGAAAATTGCGCATTGAAATATTATCTCTCAACCACAAGAATATTTTTAGGCACACAATCGCTGCTTAGATGCCTCATAAGTCACATTGGGTTACAGCATCCCAAAACTTTCCAAAAATAAAATTTCTTCCACAAAAAGGATTGTTAATTTTACATCAATAATAATTGCCTCATTTAATTTTATGTCAGGGTAGAGTTACAAAATTAGTTTGAAAATGTTTTTCTTCTGAGACAATATTTATTTTCGTATTTTCATTAAATACAATACAAAACGTATGTATATTGGTTTCGAACACGTTCTATCAGTAGTAAAAGGAATAGAAGAATAAAGTAAATTCTCACTTTTCATTGTGTACTTTTGTCTGGTAAACATTGATAATTAGTCTAAGATGATCACCTCTCATTACGTAATGATGTGCTCGTGCTATGTGCAAGTGCCACACACACTGTAAATACTACACTTCGTCTAGTCAGATCTAAAAACAGTACCTATACAGAGCGTCGTGTGGCCGTTCTGCGGCTAAGAGTGGCGTTGTTATTTACAGTTAAGATATTTTTTTTATCAATTATAATTCCGATCACGGCTTCATAGTCTAACTCTGTGTACTGAAAACATCATTAAATGTATATTTTAGAAAGCTATCAAGATTTTGTAGAAAGTTAGTTTAAAAATTTTGACATTGCTTCATACTTTAGTGCCTTTTTAATCTAAGTGCAACATTTTCGTATCACAGTTTGCTCGATTGAGGCTGTTGACACAAAGAAATATATTTTAGTCACGTTTTATTAATTGGAGATAATAGATGGGCGTTTCTTATAAAGGACAATAAATACATTAACCTTGGAGGAATGGAACATAATATCAATGCTCCTACTGCCAACTGTGGTAGCAAATATGGCAGCTATAACAATAACATCTGTAGTAAACAACGATATGTAAACATTGGTCAGTTATAGTGCACTTTATCAGACAAATTTAAAATCATTATGGCGGCTAGAAACAAACCAAAACCAGAAAAAAGTGCTGGAGAACAATAAACGGCAGTTGATAGTCAATAAGATAATAAATATAAACCAAGATGGCCAATATAAGCATGCTGGTGGCTGAGGCAGTAGCTGAAATCACATAGCCACGTGACGTAGGCCTATTCTAGTATTGCGAGGATAATGTAAACGTGACGTATACAAAATACAGGTTATGAATGCTAGCTTTATACCACACACCAACCAACACGTAATTCAGACATTTATATCCTTAGCTGTAGAGTCTGACAGTTATTACACGTGATATTATCAGAGCGTAGTTTTGACACATCTGTGACCAGCTAGTAAATTACGAGGTTATTATGGGTTACCGATAATTCCCTGGAGTCCCACGGACATCATGAGTTATAGCTGAAGTGAACTTGTAATGGCTAGACAAGAGTAACCTCCTTGTATGTCATGATCAATCTCTTGGATTGAGGGAGGTGTATGTTAGCGTAAAATTCATTAACTCACAGTTCTGTTTATTTTATCGTGATGGTGTCAGAATATTCGATCCAAAGAATTGATTCTGTTTTGCAATTCAGCTTTTATGTAAGTGTTATTTAACTTAATAACTGGCATTCTGTTTAGAATGTAGTTTCGTGGATATGTTGGTTTTATGCTTGTCTCCTTGTAACACATTTTTATGATAAAATTTTGCCATTCGGGGTCAGTCATGATGCACAAACAACTCAACAAATTTTCATAAGTTTAAGCGTACTTTAAGCCATCCATAATTTCGGAAGACACTAAAATCCCCAAAATAATTAGTTAATCCGACATTACAATCTCCCAGACCACAACAGCACCGATAAACACTCGAGTATAACATTTAAATACTTGTTTAGATATACAATACGTCTTAACTGACTTCGTTTTTTAAATAGACAATATAACAGTTATGGCAAAAACCAATTGAACTTATTCCTAAATTTTAAGAAAAATCACCACATTAACAACATTCAGACGAATTCGCATCGTAATTGATAATTAGTTGCCACATTTCAAGAAAATCACAAAATTTGCTACCTTTAGTGAAAGAGAATATCTGTATTTAACTTGCACCAATACAGAAAAATAAAACCGAATCGGAATCCGAAGCATCGAACATATAGCAACCAATTTTACAGAAAGACTTCAAAATTAGATTTAATTAACGTCAATACCTCACTGTCACTGTAAAGAATTCAAAAACCGTCATACAGTGACATGAATAATGTCGTGACCCAATTTAGCTGCGTTCCGTTTTCACGCGACTGGCGGAAATGAGAGCGGCTGCAATCACATGTACGATTGATTACGGGGAAATGATTTGATCAGTAACGAGGCAGTAGGATATTGATTCAGATCACGTTTGTGAATACGTCATATCTCTGTTAACGCCACTTAATAAACGTTTGTACTCGTAACTCAGGTTATTTAAATAGTAGGACGGCAGCCAATATTATTACAATTGCGTTACCGGCACGCCTAATATGAGTGGAAAATAAGAGCTGATAAAATTGTGTCGCACATGTAGTATTGTAGAAAGAACCTGGTATATATTTTGCCGTATAAGCAATACTGTAAAATAATTCACAAGGACGTATATATTACAACATATCTCGCTCGTTAAGTTAAAATGTACTCAAATAAATAAATATTGGCTGAAGAAATAAGTAGATACCAACGATATTAAGTTTCTCGATTATAGAAACGCTTAAAAATAATTCAGTACATACATATTGTGTCGATATGACGGGGTTACGATTTAAAATATATGTCAAAAAAATTGTATGCGAATGTATGTTTCTCATATCTTGCGACTAGCTACATAAAATTATTTGCTATACACTATTTGGATATTCATCATTGGTTTCCCGCGGTAGTCTATGGCGACCTTCGTATCATAGTCGTCAGCGAAAATGCTTGTGGTAGAAGCGCTGGGTTCGATTCCCAGGCCCGTATGGGTGTATGTTTGTGTTCGTCTAAATTTGTCGTAAAATTAATGGCATCAAATTGTCTGAACACCTTCTTTTGAGGAACAAGTAAATCCAATTAATGATGGAAAATTATATTTATTTATTACGGATATATTACAGCAATCGACGTTTCCCACATCTAATTCGACATTTATGTATACTTCAAAATATAAAACCTAAAATTTAAAAAAAAAATTAAAAAGTAGTTAAACATTTGCCTTCCAAAATGAAATTCAGGCTCCATACTCTGTGGGTTCCGGTTCGTATTTCGCGTGAGAAAAACGCGAATGACATTACTGTTGCACGAAAAAAAAAAAAAAAAAAAAAAAAGTGTGGTAACTTCAAACTGTTTTGTTTGTAATGACCCGGTAATTTGGTGTGTACCCTTAAGTACAAAATATTTCTTTCTGTGTGGCTAGCGAGTTTTCTCGGATATCTCTTTTTTTCCGGCGATTGTAAAGTTCGCGTTTTTTTCCTTCTTCAGCTGGAGTCATTCTGACCAACGTTCAAATTCTTGCTGTAAGGCGCAGACCAAATCTCTTCAATCTCTGTGTGTGTCCAGTGGGGAGAGAGCGTGTCCAGAAATTACAGTAACCGTATTTTAATAAACGTCAGACGGTTGTGCTTGTATAGTTCATTCTTCGAATGAGAGCTCTTCTCTGAGTGTTACGCAATTCACTGAAAAATGGTAAGCACTGCAAGTACCAAACGTCTGTAAAAATAAGGACAACTGTCTAGATTGATTGCCGTTTCTATCAGGATTGTTTCTTACAACATTTTGTTCAGTAGAAGTAACAATCTGTTCCGTAGGAGCAAAGAGCATATTTATACTATAGAACTTTCTGTTTTTCTTTGCGGAACAGATTGTTGTATGAACAATACAGATGACGTCGACAACCAAACAAGACTTTTGTCTCTATTTTAACAGAAGTATAGTATCTGCTTTAAAAAATACATTCCTTTCAATGAGTTGTGTGTGGTACTTACGGCGCCCGCCTTCTGGCCGTGGGTTTGTGTGAGTGACACACGGTGCTAAGGGCGTTGTGAGAGGCTTATCTGGGTATCACCTTTAGTGCAAGACACTGAAACGGCGTGCAGTGGCATCGTAGATCATTCGACTGACTGACACTTTCAGCAGTGACCCCATATTTTTATTGGTAGAACATATTAAGCAAAGTCCTACACATCTTTCTAGCGTAGTTTCACACGAATCCCGTGAGTAGTTTTTTTCTATATAATAGATTTAAAAGGCTGTTTGAACAATTTTGAGGAGCCCCGAAATGATATTTCTAATTAACGAGATTTTTTGAAACTAAAATTCCGACATCGTTTGAAATGTTTATTCTTTTCGTAAATGCACACATTATAAAACGAATAGAAGTTCCTTGAAATTATAAAACGAATAGAAGTTCCTTGAAAAAAAGTTCTGCAAGCGCGCTGCAACGCCTTTAACAAGCAACAGGCGGCCGCCTTAAATATAAAACAGTTTGACTTTCAGCGTTTTATGGACTGCCACTCTTGTTTCACATTTAATGTACGTTTGTTGAAACATAACTGCAATATAGGGTATCCAAGAATTATATTTACAACTTTGAAATGTCATAACTTTTGAAATAAAAGGATATGCACGTTCTGTTTTCTGCAGTGATTAGTGCAACTGATAAAGTTTTTCTTCTGTTTAGGTTCGCCAGTTGTACCTGAACATGTGGACCCCACAGGAGAAAGCACAATGTGTGGCATGGTTCATTGAGTACAAATCGGACACACAAGTTCAACGCAATTGCAGGACCACTTTTGGCAAGGCGCCGCCATCCAGACCCACCATCCATGCATGGCACACCAGCTTCATGACCACGGGCTCAGTGTTACATAAGAAAGGAGCAGGACGGCCCAGCACAAGTGATGAAACTGTTGAGCGGGTTCGCGAAGCATTCCAGCGCAGTTCAAAGAAATCTGTTCGTTCGGCTGCTACACAATTACAATACCCAGGTCAACAGTCCACATGGTGCTGCACAAACGGTTGCGTCTCTATGCCTATAAGGTACAGTTGTTGCAGGCATTGTTACCAACAGGCAGACCGCGACGTGAGGTGTTTGCCATAGAGATGTTACACCTCATCGATGACGATGAAGGGTTCTTACAATGGGTGTGCTTAACTGATGAGGCAACATTTCATGTGTCCGGCAACATAAATCGTCATAACGTCCGCATTTGGGGTTCAGAACCTCCACATGAAACACTAGAGATGGAAAGAGACAGCCCAAAGGTTAACGTCTGGTATGGTGTCATGCACAACCGAATCATTGGCCCTTTTTTCTTCGCGGAAAAAACAATAATGGTGGCATCTACCTCGACATGCTTGAACTGTTTACTCTGCCGCAGTAGCAGGATTTGCAACCCAACGTTTGGTTCCAGCAGGATGGTGCCCCACCACACTGGTCTACAGATGTCCGTGCTCACCTAGACCAAATCTTTCCAAACCGATGGATTGGACGGGGTGGCCCAATTCCATTGCCACCCAGGTCACCTGGCATTACAACCCTCGACTTCTTCCTCTGGGGTCATGTGAAGGATTATGTTTATCGGAGTACGGTTACTGACATTGCTGACCTAAAAACCCGCATTACAGAGGCTGTTGCCACTGTCACAGACGGTATGTTACAGCGTATCTGGCAAGAAATCGAGTACCGACTGGTTGTGCTTCGGGCCACACGTGGCGCACATGCGAAGGTGCTAACCTAAACAGAAGAATAACTATATCAATTGCACTAATCACTGCAGGAAACAGAATGTGCATATCCTTTTTATTTCAAAAGTTATGACATTTCAAAGTTTTAAAGGTAATTCTTGGACATGGCGAACCTAAACAAAAGAAAACTTATTAAGTTGCACTAATCACTGCAGAAAACAGAATGTGCATATCCTTTTTATTTCAAAAGTTATGACATTTAAAATTTGTAAAGATAATTCTTGGACATTCTGTATAATAGGTATAATTTATTTACTCTCTCAAATTACACTGACGAGTTTCCAAGAAAAGGGCACTCATTTGTGGAATTAAAAACAATAATAGTAATGTCAGCCGAGTTTGAGTAGCACTAAGGGCTGGTCGTAATCTATCATTGTAGAATGTTCGTCCGAATATTTTACTGATTTTAAATGGAAACATAAATCATATACAATTTTTGTTACCAAATTTTAAAACTACAAATGAAACCTTTTAATATAATATGGAAGCATTATTGCAGTTGGCAAAAATGTTATAGGCTGTATTTTGAAACAAAACACATGTTGTGAAGAGCAAAATGTCATTCAGATATGATTCAAACTTTTTTTTTTATAATTTATAATTGAAATACATCAAATCGTTTTGTGTGTGTTTTAAAAGCTAATACTAGTTATAGATACTAATTAGAAATTATATACGGAAATACAGTCTAAACCGACGAACTCACTGGGGCTGGGATGGTTTTATGATAGAGCCAAGAAGAGAGCCCGCCGAGGTGTACAGTGTACAGAGCTGAAAAAGATATAATCTGCCAAAGAATGTTACGATATTTTTTACTGAATGATGTCGTTAAAGTATCATAAATTCGGCATGTTCAATAGTCACACCATTTTTGTGTCTGTGGAAATTGCCGAAAATGTTTTTTTTTTTTTTTTTTCAGATTGCCGTATGTGGAAAAATAACCGGATTCGAAAAACACAACTATAGTAACAAGCGTTAACCTTCGGACTTAACTGCCCACAAATAAAATAATGTGGCCACCGCTCATACTGCTCCTTCATCACTCACACACAAACGCAGCCTATCTAAGGAAGCCCCATAAGTTAAAAATTTTAATAATAATTCAATAAGACATCAAGTTTGTTAAATAAATGTTTCAATGTTCAAATGTTAACTTGGTTAAGTCTGAATAAAATCTAAATTTTTCGGAAGTAATCGCGAGAGGGATATTGATTCGGAAACGAGCTGTCATTGGCTCGTTGGTTTTAAGGCGCGTATCTGAAAGAAAGTCTTCATTTCTGTTCGCCTCCCACCAAGGCGATCCGGGTTCGATTCCCGGCGGGGTCGGTCCCAGGATTTTCGTACGTAGGAATAAGTAGGGACCACGTGCGGGTTTTGTCCCACAGGGAGCAAAACCGGCCTAACCTGCATTTGAATAACCTTGCAGCCCCCTCCCCTTGGTGGTGCAAGGCCTCTGGTTGGCCAAGACGTTGTCTAGGGGGGCGTGTCCTGAGCTGTGATTGGTTGTAGGGGTCTTTTGGTACGAATAGTACCTAAGTGCCATGAGGTCTGTGATTGGCCGAGAGCTTAAGCCCCGCCCTGTATGTGGGTATGGATTGTGTGTATGTAGGCGAGGGGTGCAGAGGAGGCAGTGTACAGAGGGGTTGGCGACCCTTTTGGTACAAGTTGTGTCTAAGCGCCATGTGGGTATTGATTGTGTGTAGGTGAGGGGTGGGGGAGTCTTCAAGATGCATAGCATCTTGAAGACATCTTCAAGAAATCTTGAAGAAATCTTCAAGACGTTACCC
>PNEQ01028045.1:0-13860 GCA_003012365.1 Medauroidea extradentata
TTAAAATACTCCAATGAGAAACTTATCACTAAGAATTGCATCCAGACGCGGTTTTCTGTTACTGTACTGTTTCGCCAGGCCCAATAGCGGTTTTACATTTAGAGTGGGTTTTCTATGAGATTTCTTGTTCAGTAAAATTATAATCATTACATTATTTAACTAAATTACTTACTTAGAAAATTATTAGGCTTGCAGCAACGAGCATGGAACCCTCATATTGAAACAATTATTATTGACTTACAAAAATTTTAGAAACACTCTGATTTTAAATAATTTACAGGCAATATATTAAAGTAGGGTGGCCGGGCAACACGCTGGGCTTTTGACATTAATAAATGCATCAACCCTACCCTACACCTAACTGATACTAGGCTGACCAGCTCTTGGTTCTGAAGTGTCAGTAACACTGGCTAGCATTAATCATGCAAACAAATAAACAACAGCAGAGACACTAGAAATACAACTGACTTATTGAAAAACTATACCCCAAGCGCAGGCTGGTCGCTTCACAGTGGGTAAAATAAAGGAGCAGGGAGTGAAGAGCTAAAGCAGACAAAAGGGGAGGTCTGTGTTTTATTGCTCATAAAGAACAATAAAACCACCTTGTGCCAAGTCGTTTTGCTGTGAGGCGGCGGAAAATAGCAATAGAAAAGTACTAGTGCCCGTGGGGACGTCAACGCTGTTGACGTAGGTTTGGCTTGACGTCTTTTTGGCTTGTATAGAGATTGTTTCTGTCTTTTTCTCATGCAACGGGCGACTTCCTGCGGACGTGTTCCGTCGAAGGGCAGCGGACGCTGGAACCCTCTTCTTCCTGACGAGAGAAAGCTGTAAGAACAATTAGCAGAATAAGCTTAGCGGAGAAATCTGCCAGTTTTTGAGTGCGATGTCTCGGCCGGCGCAACGAGACGCTGGACGACTCAAGAACATTGCTCGAGAACAACTCGGCTTGAACTCAGGAACACTGCTGCTCGACGACTGGAACACTGTCTGTCTCGACAAAAGTTGCGTCTTTTATACACGCACTGATGGGTGTGGAAATGATAAGTGAGCTCTTGACTGGCCGGCCGTCATGGAGGCAGGAGTGCATAGGTTAGGTGCGTACTTGAGGTGGCTGGCTGCAGGGGTTGCTTGTAGGGGTGGTACCCTCCCTTCTGAGCCCAGTTGCATGTCATTTTGTACGTATATTATTTCTTATGATACACCTAAAAGTGTTAAAATTGACTGTTTGTGAATACCATTGCCAATTGATGTGAAGTTATTGGTGTTCTGTAAATTGTTGTGTTTAACGAATACCAGCCTTTTGTATAAAAGTTAAATTTTACGAAGAAACTGTATTTTTTTTTCTGTTTAACACGCTAAGAAAATATTTACTATTGCTCAATGTATAGCATCATGCATGGCGGTAGACCACCTCCGATCTGTTAAGGGCCAGACTGAATGCCACTCATTCAACAAAACTAGAAGATATACTGTAGTTAGCAAAGACATAGGTAGAGCACAAGCACGACATAAAGGTAGACACCAAGGTACAGCAAGAGGTAAACTGCTAGAAACTTTACAATAAAACATAACAGTATTTGGACAAAATGTCTGCACAAGTACGGTCACAAGAAAAGGAACAGCTCATTGGATGGCTAAGAGAAAATAACACCATAGGTGCTACGTACAAATAATGATCTTACATCACCCGGTTCTACACGGGATCATGGCAGCCTGCGTAAACTGTATCATGGCTGTACCGTGCAGCTGCCGTCTAGCTCAGGCAAAACATCTAGATGAAATGGATTGGGGCTAACTAGACAAAAACTCTTGAACGAAACTACATAAATGACCCAGGGCTGCTAATACTCTAATTAATTACTGGAATTCAATAAAATAGAATGTAAATAATTCATGAGAGGGGAGAAAACTTAAACTTTGCTGTTCCAGGTAACAAACTGATTAATACTTTACAGTACGTAACATAAGTTTTTTATGCTTAGTATTCACCATGCAATACTACAGTCCACAAATATAAATTCAGTTTTCTATCTATTATTACTATTATTATTATTATCGGGCGTGTTTGTGGGGTCCAGATGCACTTGTGTAGGCTCTCCTCTTTTCACTGTTTTTAAGTGATTACAATTTAGCTTAAAAAACTTAACTAGAACTTTGGTATATACCCCTGTGAGGCCAGCTGTGGTGTGCATGTGCATGCAACATATGTTAAACCTCAAGATCTAACAACTAAGTTACCTACCTGTGTAACAGCTGTGAACAACGTGATACGACAGACACCACCATGTTTTCGCCTAAGAAAAACAGCGAACTGCTTTCATTGATACTAACAAATTCTTCTAAGGAGGTCCTTTCAGCATTATCGTCTCTTGGTGAAAATGTTAAATTATAATAATTGCTTTGAGAATAGCTTGAAGTAACTAAAAGTACTTCAGAAATTTTTTTTTGTGTGGTAATGCTCGAAGCACGGAACGATACAGAGAGCCACATCACAGTCTTTGCAAACGTACCTCATCTTCAGACGTTCTTCCTCCACCTGATCTCCTCCTTTCTTTGCTATACTTCTGCAATAGTTGCCTTATGAGAGAGAAGTGAAATTTTGCAATAGGCATTTTTTGCCTGTATCTACTATATGCAGTATGTGTGAGCATTCAAAACTGCAAGATCTAGTACATGAAAAAATATTTTTTTAATGTACCATTTTCAAGTTTTTTGTACTGATTCAATGGTACTAATTACCATATTGGTTCTATCCACTGACCCCATACAAGAGTTCTAATTGATATCACAATTTGGTTTCATGATTTTTTGGCCACTCTTTCTGTCAGTCTTACCTGTATCCATCATTTCTACTGTGTGACACGTACTAAGCACCCACACTTCCCTTTTGTCACACAGTTTCAGAACCAGTAAAGGACCAGATGATTGAAAAGATATCTACCCCCTTTTTAGTTTGTTTTCCATTTTGGGCATATTTTTGCTTGTTTTGCGCACAGTGCCACAAGCATTTGTGGCTCGATCATGAAGCCACATATAGAGCATTGGACTGGAATACCAATTATCTAAGTACACAATGTGGCCTTTGTTCAAGTAGGGAGCTAACAAAGTAGCAACAATATCACCTGATTTCCCTAAATCACTTTCAACAATGTCACTAACAGAGCTAGTGTAAACAATAAAATCAAGTACATAAACAGTTTTGCATTCACATGTAACAAAACATTATTATATCAAATCTATTTCTCTTTGATGGTATGTACTGTTTGAAAAGCAATCGTCCTTTGAAGAGAAGTAGACTTTCATCAACACACAGTTTTTTTAATGGTGTAAATGCTTTTCGAAAAGATTCTTGTTACCTGTCTACAACCGACGTAATTTTGTACAGCCTGTCCCCCGTCTGTACATTGTTATCCGAAAAATGTAGCATCCGAAGTAGTAACAAAAACCTGCCTCTTGACATGATTTTTCAGCAAAAATGAGTGTTCGCAGAAGAGAATCCTTAGACCAGTATTCACTAAGTTTCAGTTTTTTCAGTCGTGGCATGAGCATACATATGGCCAAAAAACAAAACATTTCCTCAAAATTCGTGTTCTTCCACTGTTGCATACGGGAGTGTGGAACATGTGGCGTATTTTCAGTAGCATACTGGGAATATTTGTGGCATTCCTGTGCTATAAACTTCATTAGTTCTTCGGTAAAAAATATGAAGAAAAAATCTACAGAGCTTCTTGCAATTATATTATTAGCTTGACATCCAGAATTACTGTCAGTAAAAGGATGAATAGAAGGACACGAATTCTTTGATGACCAGACAAATGTATCACACTTACTTTTCTTGCTCGGTGTTTCGTTGCTGTCACTGTCTGAATCTCATTCAGACTCTGGCGACGATTCCTCAAAAACCATTCTTCTACCGCCACTTCCTGTTATACCAGTAGAGGTTGAGGGCTGTGCATCGTTGCTAGGGACAGTTTTTGTTGTAGATGGCTTGGCTGATTTATCCATGTCATTATTATCAGTAACTGTCCCCTCAATGGAATCACTTGATGTAATGTCTTCTTCCTCACTATCACTTCTAGTCAGAATCATTTCTATTGCCTCCTGGTCTGTGAGATAATGTTTTCGTTTCAAGTTTCGCGATGACTTTCAAATAGATATTTATAAAAATAATGTATCACATAATATGTACATAATTTCAAGTATGAAGAACAGCAAAAAACCAAATAAAAGTTTCCATTTTTTGCCGATTCTAGTAGAAAAAATTATATAGGCATACAGAAAATATTTACATCTTGAGTAAAAACGAAAATTTCTCTCGTAAAATCTATCACTGCGCTCGTACATTACAGAATCACTGTCAAAAAAATAACAACTATAAAATACGAACTGACAAATTATTTACAGTCACAACACAAAATGAGTGGATTGCATGAAGTAAAACAGTATCTAAACACACACAACGCTATACTGTGCTTCGTAAAAATGTCTTGTTGCTTGTGATAAAATACAAGACAAAACTTATCAAGACACACACTGAGCAATATAAACTACAAAAATTATTTACGACAACAAAGATAAAACTTGGCGCGAAAAATAACCAAAAACTTAGCGCAAGTGCGAATTACTCGGGGCACGCACAATACAACCATTCAGCGCATTATAGTGTTTGTGCATTTAGGCTCGCGTAGTTCCTAACACCTCCAAAAGAGGACTAGAAAAGCATTCATGACACACCACAGTACATAAAACTATTGCTAGGAGGCGTCAGAGGTCCAGACCAGATAAGGTATCTACAGCTGCGGATGTTAAGCGGCACTGACAATATATCTCGTCCTTAGCACACCAGGCCGGCCGACGTAAAACAAGATATCTCGTCTGTAGCACACACTGCAATATTTTTAAGGACGAGTTATCTCGTCAACAGCAGTTAAAAGGTTAAAAACAAAATATGACTTATTCTTCTTTCCATGTAGTGGTTGAGGAATCCAAGTTTGGCCGTATTTTTAACACTGTTTTATGGCCCTCTGGATGCCTTATTAGCCATTTTTATGGTAAACTGCAGGAATCACAGCTTTTCTCAGGCGATTGTCACTTCTGACCTGATGTTAATTTAAATCAGGTGGCCGGAGGTGCCTCTTGTTAAATCACCTCTAATTATTATCTATGCAGGTATGTTTAAAAGAATTCATCTTTAATATCAAAATTTAAGGGGTCTACGGACAAAAAGCCTACAATTTGAGGAAAATCTTTTAGTGTCTAATTATCACATAATATGCTTAACGGAAACTTGGCTAAACTCTAATAGCGTCAATTCCCAATACTTTCAGACTTTGTATGATGTGATAGAAAATATGAGGAGGTGTGCTGATTGCTGTTAACTCCCTTACTTATCCCCCAGCTGTCTTGAAGCCTGATTTTCAAATTAATAATCTTGATGCTGTTTGGATAGAACTTACTATTAGTAAAAGAAAATTTCTCATTGGTAATATATATTTCCCTCCTCAACTTGTTGTTCAGGAGTTTAAAAGCTGTTTAGATACTCTCGAATCCAAACTATCTAATTATTCTCATCATGTTATAATTGTTCGTGATTTCAGTGTTTCAGGTACTGACTGGAAAAATCATCACGCCCAAAATATTAAATATTATTACAATAAACATAAAGGACTGCTAGAAAGTATTAACTCACTTAATATTACACAATTTAACTTTACAAAACCAAATAAGTCTCTCTTAGATCTAGTTTTCTCTAATAGTTACATTACTGAAGTTTCCCGGTCTCCTGATCCTTTGGTTAGTGAAGATGAATATCATCCTGCAGTTGTGTGCTGCTATCAACTTGGTGTCTCAAAATTGACATATAATAACAACTATGTTTTCTTTCGTGATTACCGTTACAGTGACTATCTCTCATTGTATTACGCCCTAAAAATCTTTGATTGGAGTCCTATCTTTAATATGAAGAATGTTAACCGTATGGTTGAATATTTGGCTAGTAACACTTTAAAAACTATTGATACATACATACTGTTAACCCAGATAGCTAATAAAAATTACCCTGTTTGGTTTTCCTCTGCTCTTATTAAGCTTATGAAGAAAAAAGAAAATCTTTACAGAAAATGTAAGAGTCAAAAGAATGAACAAAATTATTTTATTTAATTTTCTCTGCCCTGTGCAAATTTGTGAAAGGCAAAATTAGAGCTGATAGAAGGAATTGGCTTTGTGAAATAATTAACAATCTTAAACGTAATCCCAAACAATTTTGGAATTATGTAAGATTGATGAAAGATGGTCACCACCCACATTTAACTATTCTCAATAACTGTAATATAATATATGATCCAAGTGAAGTAGTTAACCTGTTTGGTCATCATTTTGCTGAGATCTATGAAAAACCTTCTAAAACTTCCAATACACGATTCACCTCTGATTCTAATATTCACAGTCAATAATAGTTTAGTACTTTGGTCTACCAAAACTCTTAAATCTAGTAAATCTTCGGGACCTGTGGTATCCCTAACTTTATAATCAAAGCTTGTGCTGAAATCTTTGCCCCCATATTAACTAAGGTCATTAATACTAGTTTATAGTGTGGTATTTTTCCGAAATGTGTAAACAGGCAAACATAATTCCTGTTTTTAAAAAAAGTGATAAACATTATCTTACTAACTACAGACCTATTTTGCTCCTTTGTACATTTTATAAAATTATGGAAAAAATGATCCACAGACATATTAATTATCATTACAAAAATATCATCTCCAATCACCAACATGGTTTTCAGTATAAAAGAAATACTACAACTAATTAATTTGATTACATAAATGACATTTATGGACGTGCCATGTAGAGAGGTCAAGATAATGCTGTATATTTTGATCTAAAAAAAAGCATTTGATACTTGTCAGTATTCCATCATTCTGAAAAAACTTAAGAACTTAGGTCTTGACTGTGCCGATATCAAATGGATTCAGAGCTATTTAATGGACAGAACTTTTACTGTCAAATTAAATAATGACTTTTCCACTTCCTTTCTTGCGTCCTCTGGTGTCCATCAAGGTGGCACTCTGTCCTCTCATTTATTTAATCTGTTTATTAACGATATTGTGCATTGATTAAAATTTGTTAGTTGCCTATTGTATGCTGATGACCTGAAAATATTTGCTAAAATTAGTAACTTATCTGATTGTGTTGAACTTCAAGCTGATATTGACTTAGTCTGTAAGAGGTGTAATAATAATTTTATGAATCTGAATTAATGATAAAACTATCTGTATCACATTTACGCCTAAAACTAATCCAATAAAGTGTGATAATTTAGTAAATAATTGCAAAATTAAACGTAAAGATAGTGTACATGAACTTGGAATTTTATTAGATAGTAACGTCTATTTTCATTTACATGTTGACAATTTAATCTCCAATGCTCTTCATACTTTAGGGTTAGTAAAATTCCTGACGAATATTGCTTCTTCTCCTGATTCCTTAATCAGGCTTTATTATGTTTTGATTAGGTCCAAGTTAGAATACTGCTCTGTTATTTGGAATAGTATTACCATCACGGACTCTAATTGTATTCAGTCAGTCCAATACAAATTATTTAAAACAATTTACATGAGATTCTCTCAACCAGTTATACCTTTTAATAATGTGGATATTCTTACTGATTTTAAGACTACCACTTTACATGCTTTTAGGATGGTTAATGATGCTCTATTTTTATCAGATCTTTTCTTTATTACTATGATTGTCAAACTATTATAAACAAAACAGGTTTAAAAGTGCTATACCATATTAGTAGAAACTTTAATGTTTTTTTTGCATTATCTAAAAATATAAACTTAGTTAACAGATGCATACTTCATTTTAATGATAATTGTAAATTTGATCCTTTTAAGGATAGAAAAATTGTATTCTCTGACTTCAAATAAGGTTGATTTGGTGTGTCTCATTCTGTATGTTTTCTCTTTTAAATGTCTTGATGCATAATGTCCTGTCAGCATGTTGTACCTGTCTAGTCCATTGTTTTTGTATGTCCATTGTTAATTGTATGTCCTTTGTTAATTGTGTGTCCTTTGTTAATTGTGTGTCCTTTGTTAATTGTATATTCAGTGTTTCTGTATTTATTTCCGTTTCTGTTTAGTGTCATCCTGTTATTGGTTGCATGACTGTTGGCTGTTGGATGGCACTTTGAACCTAATAAATAAATAAGTAAATAATAATAATTGTTTTTATTATTATTATCACACTAATTTGTGCTATCCAGATATTTGGATTGTTCGACTATACTGTATTTTAGTTCACATGTGTTCTTTTGCCAGTATGTCCTATGTTCTGCATGTTGCAGATGTGAAATGAACTACTGGCGAGGATGCTTTCTTAGTTGAGGATGGAGTGAGTATTGCAGATGTCCCATGTTTTGGAGATGGACCATCTCATCTTGCAGTCATGGACCAAGTTCCATCCCCTGAGATGTAGATTATGGACTGGAACTTGCAGTAAGAATCACAATTATATGTGTTTATTGTCCTATATTTACAAAAAATTTGATAGAAATTATTTTACTCTTAAACTAAGGATAGCTAAGAAATAAAACTGGATGATGATATATACACTATTAGTTTTTAACATATTGCAAAGTGATATATTAATTTTAATTATAAAATAATGGTTTTGGCGATTCTGCTATCATCACTCTCTTTAAAAACTTAAAAAAGGCAAGGTTGGTTTTATAATTTAACCTGTTTAATCATCTCTAACAGATTATAGCATAAAAGCTTCAACATTTACTTACTGTTCTACGAACTGTTTATTGTAAACTGAGTACTTCAGAAGACTCCCGACATGTTTGAATTTGGTTTCTACTTATTTCCGTCTTCTGGCCGAAGTACTTGCGCATCTCGGGGAGGGGGGTGCCCTAGACTACTGATTTCCCCCTCCTTATATATCCGTCTGAGGGGGTGGAATTCCCGTTAGACGGATGGAATAAAAATAGGCTGATGGCTATGCTAGAACTTCTGCTACTACAGGTTTACCACATGCATAGAAACAAATTACTCCCCATGAACACACAACTAAACTCCTCAGTATTCTATTAGCCGCATGCTAAAATTCTCAGTATTCTATTAGCTGTGTGTTACCATGAAAACATAAATATTAATAATAAAAACACATACACACATATTAAACACAATTTTGACCAAAGATACATATTACTATGATGCGTCTTACTGTTTGGGACGTTGAGGTTATGTAGGGTGACGTCTCTTTATCAACACATAAACTGCTGATGTCAAGGTTGTGTAAACTGATGTGCTCCGGATAGCTCAGTTTCTGTTTAGTTAAAAATGTGGATTAATTGATTTCACACACCCATCAGTCAGGATTAACTTGAATAGAGAAACTCAGATTCATGAATAGTTACATTTATTACACGAAAATTACATTCCACAATATACGGTACCGGTCATAGCTATTGCACATAGCAATTAAATCCAATCAACCTTTCGAGCGACGCTTAGCTAATTTTAACTAACCATGTCCCCAATTACTAGGTTATTGAATCCTGTTGTACTATCCCGAACACATGATGATCCAATACGGAGTATAATGCCTGGTATTAAAATTTTTAATTTATTTAAAAAAGTATATATTTTTATATAGGTTTAAATAATGTGGGGAAGTGGCTGTGCTCTTCACAACCCCCCAATTAATATGATTTTTCTTGTCACTAAAACAAATGAATATTAATTAATACATCAGTACAAAAACCTGTCACCATGAAGCAGAATTACTACTAATTATAAATCAGTATGGTGTATACAAACAATTACAATAGCTCAACATTAATCACTAGATCAAACATCTACAATACATTGGAATTTCACAATATTTTTTCTGTGAATCAATAAACAAAAATAATCATCTAAAACCTCTAGCATAACTTCATTCAACTTCAATGGGTTGCTACCTTACACTTCAAATACCATCGGAGCAAAGAATTTAAAAATTTGCAACACATTTACCTATGTGTCAAATAGCCTTAGAATGAATTTATCTTCCAAAGCTGATAATAAATCATTCATTGCAGCACAAAGCAAAATTATTTAACTACTGAATACTTTAATAATGGCTGCCACCTAGTCATTAACTTAAATCCTTGCCAAAACACCCAAAAATCCCTGAAAATCCTTGACAGAGAACACAAAAATCCTGGAAAATCCTTGAAAGTACAATATGTACATTTTAGCAAATTTTTACGACAATTTTTATTTCGTTTGTTTTAAAATTGAGTAATTTTATTGCTGCAAAAATGTCTATCACTTTATTTCCCTAAAAACTATCAAATATCCATCAAACTGAAACAATGTTTTTGAAAAATAAACATATATAATGATTTAACCTAACTCAATTTACTGTCCTGTTTATTAGGCCTAAGTTAACAAGTTGCAGCCACAATATAGAATTTAAAAAGTACACATAACCAATTCTTTATACTTACGGGTACTGGAAAATACCAAGTTACACAAAATGTTTACTGTTAAAAAAATATCACTTCTCGACCAGTCATTTCAACAAAATGTCTTCACCTTAAAATGGAACACATATAGGTAGGGCAATTCAAAATATTTTGTTTATGTACACTTTATACAGTAAGTTCTTTTCACATTACACTCACTTTTTTAGGTTTCTTGCTTTTTTCCTCATCTCTGCAGTAGGCTTAAATTCAGCTACACGCTTCCTAACAGCAACCTGCATCAAGGCATTCAGCATTGGTGCCTCCAAAGACGACCGGTGTGCTGTTTTGATTAGCTTGAGTTGACTGAATGCTCTCTCTACACTAGCATTACTGTGAGGGAGTATCATAATTGCTTTTGCCAATTTGCACAAAATTGGGAAACGTGGTTTGCCATTCTCCTCATACTTAAAAATTTTGTTCCAAAAAATGTCAACTGGGTCTGAGGTCTGACAAATAAATTCAGGGAAGTCCCAGAGAGTGTAATCGAAAAATTCTGCATTCAGGGAATCAAGTTCTTCATCAGATATCACATTCGGAAAAACTTTGGCTAGGATTTCTATCTTCTTCCACTCGCCACACTGCTTCTTGGCTGGGTCAAAAACAGATACATTCTGAAGAACTTTATCATTCACAGGAAGAAGTCTGTACAGTTCTTTTGTTCTAGTCTTATAAAATTCCCTAACATTTTTGAAAAATTCAGTTTTTTCAGTTGCTGGGATCTCATTTTCTGCCAAGAATGTACGAGTTGCATGCCCAACAAATATAGATTCATCAGAAAGCTGGTTTGATGGAGCCTGGAAATCAATGGAAGTTAGATCATATTTCTGAATCACACCAAACTGGACAAAACTGGCAATAGTTTGTCGCAGTAGTGTGTTCATTTCGCTGTACAGCTTATACAAATATGGGCGTTCTTGTTGAAAAAGCAAGTTGAATTTCTCAAAACGTGGCAAAACTGCTTGGAGGAAAAGAAAGTACAGTTTAGCAGAACAGGAGTGTAGTGTTGACCTGATTCGTTGCACAGATTCCAAAGAGTTTTCTTTTGCATCAGCCGAGTCAAAATATTCAGTCAGAGCTGGCCACTGCTCCAACAAACGATTTACACACTGAAGCAGTGCTAGCCATCTTGTAAAAGAAGGATGCAAAATTTTATGTTCTTCTATCTCCAACACCTTCTGGACATGCCTGTACTCATCTTGGCGTTTTCCAGATGTCTTGAAGTAAGTGTAAACATCTCTGGCCAACTGTTCACACACACTTGGTAATGCACCACAGGCATGTGATGCAGCCAGATGTGAAACATGGCAAGTGCAGTGCAGGAATCATACATTTTCTTGTTCCCCCTTAACTCTTGAGAGTACAGAGTTGAACTCACCCACCATAGCCTTTGCACCATCTGATGACATGCTCAGGCAGTTTTTCCAAGGGATATCATCATTCTGAAATGACTTATTTACAATATTAAATAAGTTTTCACCAGTTGCTCTGCCCTCAATAGCCACTACTTTGTACAGGTGAGTTTCTACTTGCTGGCCAACAAGATATCTGACCAAAATGACCATTTGTCTGTGCACTGTTATATCAGTGGACTCATCAATTAGCAGAGTGAAGAATGTTGTCTTCATGACATTGACAATTTCCTCCTCTCCACAAGAAGTTAATGCCTGCTTAATGATCATGCTAGTTTTTGTTCGACTACACTGAAAATGTTTAGCTATGTCACTGTCTGGGAACATTTTTGGTACTAATTTAGTGAAACTATCACTCAGGCTCATAGGTAAGTTATTTTCGCATACAAAGTTAGCCCACAACAAGTCGGCATCAACAGCCCCATTATCGTCTTTAATTACAAAATTTGTAAGTGATGTGTTTTGTTCTACACATTTCTGGGTTTTTTTTGTGGCTCTCTGTATTGCCATGACGGCGCAAATCCTTTAACCCTCCATTGGCAACACTGAGCACAGAGTTACAAATTGTGCATTTGGCCTGAAAAGTGGTACCTCCCGGCTTCACCCATTTAAGTTCGTTTCCCCATTCCCGTTTGTAAGATTGTTTAAAAGGGATGGAATCATTAGATGCCTTGCTTTTCTTTTCCATAACAACACGGCTGTAGTGGTGAAAATCGTCCAAAACCTCACCTATGAGATTTCCCGTATGGTTTATTTAACAAAAAAGTTGCAATGAGAAGTTGTTTCATACGTAACTTACTCCGGTAAATCAATTATACATGACAAAAAATAACATACAATATACAAACGTCTGTCAAAACGCGATTGTTTTGTTTAGATTACCGTCAAAACGGCAATAGAAGAAAACACTACGAGTAAAGTTTGAATACATCATGGATGTGTGCGATGTACAGTGGAATTCCGTTACTACGAGAGTTCGTAACAGCACAAAAAATTGTCGTAATTACGAGTTGTCGTAAGAACCGAAAGTTTATATAAATATGCAATTTTCTAGGTTATGACGTATGTGAGATAGGAATAAAAACAGTACGGCTTACCTTGGCTAGTATCTCTGCTATTATAAAACAAGACTGCCAAAAACGATAGGCATGTGTTTATTATGCGTAACATTAAATAATTTTATTTATTTCATGATCTCCATTAGCTTTTTGTTACCATTTTCACTCATTACAGCACAGCAAAACGTAATGTAAACAAAACAAAAATGGACATCTAGCGAGGCGGCAACTAAAACGAACCGCACTGCCAGCTCACGTGTGATTGGCTGAAACGAACAACGTTGCACCAATAAGATCTTATGACTGAACTAACAAATGACGCGCTGCTGTTCCATATTACCCACTTTGTGAAGTATTCAAAGCGACAATAACGGTTTTTAGTAAGAGTAGTTTATTTATCCATTCCAATATAAATTTTGCTAAAATGAAAACCTATCGTTAAGAAATCATAACACGTAACGTATAAAAACACGACACCAGAAGTTTATGAACTTACTCGGGTTACGCTGGGTAGTGTAAAACTTCAACTCCAGGCATTAAAAAAGTGATCCAAATGAAGTTTGCTTTTGATGCGTTGCCATGATCGGACAAATTTAACGTGGTCTACAAATAGCTCTAGCAGGTTAAGTTACGTAAATGTAACTTTTAAACTTCTTGCAGCATAACATACACAAAAAAAAAAATAATAGTGAGTTTGAAACTGATTCTGCATTGCTGTGTACTCAGTCCACGGGCCACTTCCGCTTTTGCGCTGTGCCTGTGGCTGAGCCAAGATGGCGTCCATAACAATTGAAGTCGAGCAAGTCACGGCAGCGTTGCCAGGTGTAACTGCAATTCCACCGTTGCCACGTCTCACGTTGTTCGCTCTGCCACG
>PNEQ01028046.1:0-13857 GCA_003012365.1 Medauroidea extradentata
AGAGAGAGAGAGAGAGAGAGAGAGAGAGAGAGAGAGCGAGAGAGAGAGAGAGAGAGAGAGAGAGAGAGAGAGAGAGAGAGAGAGAGAGAGAGAGAGAGAGAGAGAGAGAGAGAGAGAGAGAGAGAGAGAGAGAGAGAGAGAGAGAGAGAGAGAGAGAGAGAGAGAGAGAGAGAGAGAGAGAGAGAGAGAGAGAGAGAGAGAGAGAGAGAGAGAGAGAGAGAATCTTTATCGGTGCCAAATATTTTGGGGACATGTTCCTTACATAATAACACGAAAAAAAGTTTGTGTGAACATGGGTCTACAAATTGATAGTTTGGGAAGGAATTTAATGATTTGTCCCCAAACAGGAAGGGTATGGATAAGGCAACTTAAATTAAATTAAGTGCCAACAATGTGTTTCGAAACTATTTA
This sequence comes from Medauroidea extradentata, assembly GCA_003012365.1. Taxonomy (NCBI): domain Eukaryota; kingdom Metazoa; phylum Arthropoda; class Insecta; order Phasmatodea; family Phasmatidae; genus Medauroidea; species Medauroidea extradentata. The sequence goes on from PNEQ01028046.1 coordinate 412, forward strand.
TAGGGTACTATCGCAATGTTATTGGTTTAAATTGTAATTTATTTAAATAGATATGTACATAGTGTCAAGGATGACATCAGAGAATTTTCTTAAACCCATTAGGTACAATTATTTAAATAGATACATACATAGTGTCAAGTATGACATCTGAGAATTTTCTTAGACACATTAGGTACAAACTTTGCCGGCAACTGTAAATCAAGCTGGCACACCATAAGTTTTGATAAAGCTGTTTGCATCCTGGGAACTTGTCCATGTTTACATTACAGCAGCGAGCGACAACAAACACGTGTATGATAATTTTTGTGCGCAAGGATTATCTGGAAACTGGTTAGTTAAAAAACAACATACATGACATGTCTAACCTGCGTGACTTATACCACTTTTGACCACTACCTAGTCACAGCTCCTGACGCTCGCTCAGTGGATGGGACGTGATGATAACACTACTACTGTCTTTGTTTTGCAGTTCTTTCACTTCTCTAGTTCGGCCTGCCGTGTGAAAATAATCTGCTTGTATAATGATTCTACCGGTACTATGTGCACTTCGCTAATGTACGTGGAGAGGGATTTGATACTCTGTTTCAATTTGTTCACCAACATATTTTAATTTTTGAAGGTTTTTTTTCCTCTCCCTCCCACGGTTCCTAGAAAAAGGGTCGTTACTTTGAGAGGTTCGTTATTCCCGGGGTAGTATAATCTAGAGTTGACTGTAGTGTCTTGCAAGTGAACTGGAAGTGCATGACAACACTTTACAATTTAATGCATGGGGATGAGAAGGACTTTAAGAAGTGGTTGCTTGAAGAGAGAGTATGTTACAGGTCTCCATGCTTTAACAAGGCTTTAGTCAAGGACGAGTGGGCTTAGCGATTGCACAGAATCGGCCTGATTAGAGTCATACGCTAGGTATTACAGGGTTCCACCAATTTCTTTCAGTAAATTTCCCTGAGTTTTTTCTGTTTTCCCTGTCAAATGATACATTTTCCCTGTACTTAAATTTAAAAAAAAAAATATATATATATATATATAATGCAGTACACTAATTAGGAAAAATTTTTTTTTTACATAACGTACAAATATACCTATGCTACTAACATAAAGATATTGTAAGCAAACTATTTCCATTACCTACTTTTATGTGGCTGTGAGCACATAAATAATGTTCTCTCATTTCTGTTGCATAGGAAAAAAAATGTTTAGATACAGTAATTATCTTGCATATTCACTGTACATTCACTTGCACTGGTTACAAAGTTATCATTAGAACCAATGTTTTTAAAATATGGTGGTTATGATAAATAAGAAAAAATCAACAGAAAATCAACATACTGCAAAAAGCATATGAACTTGCTATCCTTTAAACCCATCACATATTTTTCTTAATTTTTTTAATTTTCATATCTAACTCCTCCTTTTGTTTCTCTATTTATAGTTTCTTGTTTAGCAGTTCTTGAATTTCTACAGTCTTACGTTTTTTTTTTTTTTTCATTCTTAAAATATCTGTCCAACTGACATTGCTGTCTCCTTGAAAATGTATTTTATTTACCATACCTGAAGATGCTTCTTTGATAGCAGCACCGTAAGATGATGTTCCAGTAGCCAATGAACAGGATGCTGGGGTGCTTGATGCTAATTCAGAATTTGGTGCTATTGTAACACTTGAAATAATTGATTTCTTACATTCTTGGCTATTTAAAGGCTTTGCTAAATATTCTGACATAGATACAGAACTACTGCTCTCTGTAACCAAGTGTTTGTGGAATTTTCCTTCTTGATGACTTTTCACAGACTGCCTACCCATACTACTCAAAGAAAATATCTTTTTACACAAAATGCACTTTGCACTGTTGTCATCACCGTCAACACTACGCAGCCACTTGTTCCAGCCAGAAAACAATGATCCATTTAGCCAAGCAGGAGTGAATTTAGACATCGTGAATGTCACACAATCCACTCAGACTATCATGGATAATGTACAATATCATAACATTCAATATTTAATTGCTTAGTCTCACAAGGTTCACATTATTTTCATTGCACAATTAAGGAAACTGTGCTTGTACACACCCATGAACCTAACCTATATTTATAATGAAAACAATAAAAAGACTGCAGTTGATGTCTTGTGAAAAAAAAAAACTTTCCACTATTGATTTAAAATTTTCAAATATATTTAACTACTTCTGTAGAACACTGACACAGTATCGCAGAAACTATTTTCATGGTGGTGTTGTGTTTGATACGTAAAAATATCATCATGAAACTATACAAAAACACAGTCCACAGCTGCAGCACTTATTGCAAATATACAACTAAATAAATGAAGACACGTTCACTAAAATTTTTTACAGTGTACTGAATACTCAAATATTACGACCAAAACCGGCAAACATTTCAAACTCTTATGAAGCCATTTTCCTCAGCTGGCTTGGCGCTGGCGCAGCTCGGCACGGTCCGGTGCCACCTAGCATTTGAAAAAACGGCACAACACGGCTGTATAGTAAACCAAACTTTCCTGGGACTCGCTCATTGTTTATCTAACATTTTGATTTACGTGTACGACTCACACCCACACTTTCCGATTTTGTTTTTGAGAAGAAATGTGCGGGTGGTACATGGGTAAATACGGTATATATTGAGTCAGCACAAAGTATTTCCCCGAGTTTTCCCTGTGTGTCACACACATTTTAATTTCCCTGAATTTTCCCTCTTTTTATCGGTTGTTAGGAACCTTGTACTAGTGTGGTTGTGATGCGGTAGGAGGGTTTACGTGGATCTTTCAGTCCACAGCCCTAGATTAGGTGAGTAGGTGTATATCCTGGCGGCAAAGGATAGGCACGTTAAGGTGGATCTCTCGGTCCACAGCCCTAAGGAAGGAGAGAAGGGGGAGTGCCAGGTCCACCCGGCCCAAAGGCTGAGCCCATCTTTTATACCTATCAGAAGAGCAGGAGTACCATAAAAAAATAAAAACACAAGATTTCAGAGTCATAGATGACAAACAAAGGACGTCTAAACTGGTTTGGAAATATAACAAAGAAGAAACAGCACAATGAGGTGATCTCGTGCAAAGCCATAGGAGACTGACCGTGATCGTGTGTAGTGCTTGCGCTCACGGCAAGAATATTGCTGCCGCTATCGATTGTCTCGAATGCTATCAATCGCTGTATTTACGTTGGCAACAGTGATCTGTTTACGTACGTTCGTTTGTCTTTGTAAATGCAAATAACGGTAACTTTAACCTAAAATTTTCTAAACGTGTTTGAAAATGTTTTATTATAAACAGTTGTGTTTTAAATAATTTACATTTTAGCGCAGCGTGTTTTAGATGGTTATAAAACCGTAATGTAATCGAAAAAAATCTGACATTTTCGAAAAGACAATAATAGGTACTGTAATAATGGAGAAGTGTGATGAGTTCATGGAAACATGTCTTGATCTGAATAAAGAACATTACATTCCCATTCAAATGCATACTGTTTTTGTCTAAATTCGTGATAGCATTTGCAAAAAATGGTAAAATGCTTAACAGTATTAACCAAACAATAAAAAAAAATCAGTTCTAACATTTTAAGATGTTCTCTTGGTATGTGCACGAGCCATAAATCTTCCCATAGCAGTATACTCAATTCTGATATTGGTAACTTACACTGTACCAAATTTTATGTGACAAAATATGATAAATGCATTGCTTGCATGAATACTATCACTTCGAATTTACCTGTAGAGAGTTTTTAAGCAACATGAAAACAAATGTACGTCATAAAGTAAGCTGAATGGGTTTTCGAGATTTCCCTCAATTTACACTTTCCCACTATTTACACTTTTTCGCCCTATCCCCCTGAAAAGTGTAAATAAGGGGTTTTACTGTATATATAAAATACGGTGGTCAGCAATTTGCATGCGAAGGTTAATGCTACTACGTTAAATTTTTTTTTGGGGGGGATGGGATGGGATGAGATTAACATAAATATAAACTACAGTAGACACAATGAGGATGCGTCAGGATGGTACACAGGTAAATACGATGCTCAGCTGGTGTGTCTATTGGTGAACACTGATAACTTCATTTACAAAAGTTACAAGTCATCAGAGAGTCCACTGCATGACTGCGCCAGCAGACAGGCCACACACAATGTTGTTCAAGTCTCCCACTAGGCGGTTATGACCTGCATGTAGATCGCCATTCTGCTACTGGCTGCACACCTGCTTGTACACCTACTAGGTCACGAAAAACAGTATGATGATCTAGGTGTGCACATGGTGCTGTGCTCAATATGTATTTAATCACCTCGTCACACCACTGGGACTTACATTACGAGACGTTTTTAACTATCTTTATGTACACATTATTTTATTTTATTCCGTTTTCATGTCTGCTCAGTTAATACTTCAGGTCACTCAATGTTTAAAACAAAATGAGAACAAGTCGACAAAAAATACGTTTAGAATTATTGGGTACCATTTTATTACAAAAGAAAGCACTTTCTAATCATGTCGTAAAATCATATCCCATATCACAAGGCAAAATAATGTCACACGACAGAGGCATAAGATTATAAGGGGAAGAGTGGGCTGGGGTGTTATTGGTGGTGGAACCATGACAGGCGGAGAACAATATTCCTGTTTACATGGTCATGAAGCTTGCTGCAAGTTCACGTTATACAATCTTGCAATACATTTTTCTACCCATAAAATCATAATTTTTCATGGAATACTTTTGTTTATTTTTGATGGTTCCTCAAAAAGAACTAGTTATTTATAACAGTGTTCTTTGTATTACAGTACTTGCTATTACAGGATTCTACTATAATATGCATATGAAAAACTCAGATAATCACTTTTATTCTGAGGAACTAAACCATGATTTAGCAGACAAACTAACATCTGTAGAATGCTACCTAAATGAAGTTGCTCAAAACTGTATAGGAATGCTCAAGTCTTGAATTACAATTAATTATGGCTGCCATTAAAATAACAACTTCCCTTAAGTGCAAATGAGACATATAAGAAAACATAATATGTCGTGATTGATCAATGGTGTTGCCTAACGTAGTAAAAGTGCTTGCTACCTTGTACAAACATGTGAAAATATAAAAATTATTTTTTTATGTTTTATTTTTTGGTGAAGTTAACAAAAATCAATAGTAAATAATTAAAAACAATTGAATTGTGAACACTGTGACATAGGCCAGTCATCTTATGCCTGTATTTAATTCCATACGTTAAAATTTATTTAAAAATAGGACAATCTTCAAATTAAAAAAATCTGTAAACCACACAGTAAAATTCAATTTTTCACTTAAGCCATAGTAACAGACTTAATATCAACAAGCATCTATATTTACAAGTACTAACATATATGACACCACAACCTTGTAAGGGGAATGTTATGATTAATATTATCGAAAATACAGTCAACAGCTCTAAAATTTACATAATTGATTCTTTTCTTGAATTCACAGCCTTTTGTTATTAAAATATATTATCATCTCTTTGAAATTAAATATATACAATATCAATATACTCAGAAATTTAAACAAGTAAACATTACAATTATATACAAAACATTATAACTTTATTTTGAATGCCTATAATTTAATGCTCAGCAAATACTGAAGGAACTGTCACATGAATCAATAATTAACAACCAAACATCATATAGAAGAATTTAAATAAAAAAATGATTTTAATGTATAAATGTCAAGTTCAAATAGTATTAAAGGACAAGGTACACTGAATAGGACAAAGTATTTACATGGCCACAAAAAATGTACAATTCTGTACCACATTTATACATTATTCAATAGTAAATAGAGAAATGTGCTGCATTTTTTTTTACCTAATATTTTTTAAATACATTGTTACTACAAGAAAACTCTCATAGTTACATTATCCACTACATACTTAAAAACAGGAGACAACCATAGAACATGCACCTTCATGTACCATGATTGTGTGACTCAACTGTTTTCAAGTCTAACTTTCGAAACTTATGTTACTTTCAACACTCAAAAGAAAAAAGTGAGATCTATAATGTTACATAACTATATACAGCTGCTTTTATGTTATAGGTCTATTCACAACAGATGATTAACAATCTGATCATGTGACATCACCTTAAGTACAGATAGAGACAAACCCTTGGAAAGTAGTTATAACTAGAGCTGTGATGATACGCGTGCCTACATTTCACAATATTAATTGTCTGGGAACTTGGCATGGTACATAATGTGTTGATACTCTAATGTGTTTCAGAAAATACAATCACACATTTTGTCAAAAAACATGAATGTGTGTTGTGAGATGCACATGAGTTGTTTTCAGAGATTTTCAAAATTCTTTTAAGTATAAATTTTGCATCATACATTTTCCCAAACAAAAACACTAAATTACAGTAGATTATAACACATAGATCTAAATAGCAAAGTGAAACACCCACTTTTTTTTGCACTATGGAACCAGAGAGACCCCACAACAAAATGCAAGATAGTGTAATAAAAACAATGAGAAATGTAGATTACACGTGTACAACATTGTATGGGACCTATGAAAACAATAGGGGTCATGTTAAATCATGGAATAGACTTCAATCATTGACAGAACAGATAGCTTACTGCGTCATTTGTCGGTAATCCTCTTTGGTGGGACAAACAAAGCATTACAAATCTACCTACATACTATAAAAAGTACAGTGCTGAACAAAATTTTGTAAAATTTGCACTGTCTAAAACACTGTGCAAATGTATCTGTATCACAAAAGATAAAACTGACACATTTTAGATTACTTTTAAAGTGAACTCTGCAAGATAAGCCAATCATCCTTGCCCTTAGATCTGCTGAGAATTGACACAAAAAGCAACTGCTACAAAATGGCTGCCATTGTTACTGAATGTACAAATAAACAGCTGCCGTTCTTATTGAACACACAAATAAACGGCTGCCATTCTTATTGAATACACAAATGTGTTATTCATACATGACAACTTTGTACAAAAGTGTTGAGCTCAGCAATCTTTCCTTACATCAGCTTGCCAAGACCTTAATTTCACAAGACAATTGGAAAAGCAGCAGTCAACATGCTTGAAAACTTAATGCAGTGTTAAGAAACAAACTTGATACTGGTTGTAGAGCTTAACGTTTAGAAGAAATACACAAACACAAAATGTTTAATACAGTAGAGTCTCATTATAGCGAAATTTCATGGTTATGGGTTCGAACTTCGCTATAGCAGTGTCTTCGCTATAGTTGAATTTGGCCGATTCTGACCCATAAAACAAAAAATTGCATTAAAACAGTCGTTAATCTTTTTTAATTACAAAGCAGTGCGTTATTTTAAGGAAATATAGGTTTATTTTAACAGGTAAGTATGCACTGGTTACAATGATACCCAAAAAGTATGGGTGCAGCTATTCGCTAAGTCAAAACAGGCCAAAAACTCAGCCGCGTCATGTAAGTACGGCTATCAATCGCTGGACTCCCTCAACAGTGTCCCGCCCACGCGAATGCATGTCAAGAGTGCACGCGCTGGTAGAGTCAACATAATTACACTGCAGACCAATGGATCACCACTGTAAAATTGTGTTCCATTATTCGTACCTTGAAGAATTTGGCGTTGTTAAAACTATTCCCACAGCGGGCATATACGATTGCTGACTGCATTCAAAACTTGAATTTTGCAGTTGGGGGCACGCCTTATCCGCGGTTTTCAGCAACGGCGGTAGCAAATATGTATTAATAAAATATTTTTAAAAATAATCAAAAAGTGCAGAAGCAGATTCACTAACCACCCCTACGCATTATTTGTCCGCCCCACACACATACACACAAGTAGGTTATCACTAACACGAACACTTGTTCTAATGTATTTATGTATTCTTTTTGCTTTCACACTTCACATAAAATAAAAGGACTGCAATTAAACTGGATAAGTTAACGTTTCAGATGACAAGAATTACGTACGCTACAAAAGTATACTAGAACACTTTGGTATTAAGTTAAAGTATGTTCACGTTGGATTTAGTTCGCCACATTTACATTTCAGTTCAAGTCTAGTTTTTCTTGTAGGTTAATGAAAATTCTCTGTCTTGCAAAGTTTACCGACAGTCACCTGGGTTGAAAGGGGGTGAGGGAAATAAAGGGCGCAATTATATTTTAAGAACGACACATACTTGAGTTTGCGGAGGGAAGCGAAATGTCCAGGCAGCAGCATGACTCACGTGACAGTGTCAGCGGGCCGGCAAGGGCGAGGGGCAGCGGCGCAATGGGTCGGCATGAGGGGTGGAGGTACAGTAAAACCTCGTTAATTCGAAGTGCTTTGGACCGAAATTTTGTACTTCAAATTACATAGCTTTGAATTATCAAATTTTACAATTTTTTTTCTGAGGTACAAAAACAGTGTTTCTACACCCATTTTTACGGTAGTCTTCGAGAATTGTTAAGCATTCGAATTGAAAAAGGGATTAGTAGTATGAAGTAATTGGACCAAAAAAGTTTATTGCATTTTTCTTGGCCATCATATGCTGCATTTTCCTTGGAGAGCACTGTACTGCAAGTAGCACGCATCACGTCTACTAGGCTGTCAGCAACTCTGCGCTTCCGCTTGCCTGTTCCAGCGCTCTATGTCTGCCACGCGTTGCCTTTGCCATCCATAGCATGTGATTGTATTACTGCCGTATTTGCCGGCATATACGACGATCCTACACATAAGACGAGTCATTGTTTTGAAGGTACAAAATCTTAAAAAATATTTAATTACTAATTTGAAATACCCGACAGAAAAATATTTGTCTACTTTGCCAGAAACATAAATATCTTGTTTAAGTATTTTTAATGCATTTATTACCGTTTTATAAATATCATAGGAGAGACAAGGAAATATCATAGGAGAGACAAGGAAATGGACAGCTACGGTAACACGTGGCCGGCGACATCGTCAGTTCCTGGCTGCACGCCACATGCCAACGCCGGGTTGCACTGCTGCAGCAGCTGCTTGCAGTCATCGCATTCCTGTACGCTGTTGTCACCCGAGCAATGTGCTGGCGAGACAAAGGATCTTGGCACGCACTCCAGATGTATCAATCGGCAAACGACGCTAGATGTGATGCGAGGTAAAAAAACGGGGCAGGGGCACTTGTAAAACAAAAGTTAATCTTATACGTCGGCAAATATGGTAATTTTTAAATGCATGGTTTTAGATCTCTAAGATACGGAAGAATTTTACGGACATCTTGAATAATTTTTAGCCCAAAACGGTAAGTTTTACCACCCTGTATCCCAAAACAAATTGTAAATATTTCATGCCAAGTCATTTTTACAAGTGCAAAGTGGTTTTACAGTAGCTTTTAGAAGGAATATGTGACGTTTTGCTAGTGAAATTATTTCATAAACAATGCAACACACCCAAAATAGTAATTATGACTAACCCTCCTCCCGAATGAAAATTTGTAAACATAGTCGTCGAGTCATTTTCGCAAGTGCAAAGTTATTTTTCCATTAGTGATAAGATGTTGAGTGATACATCGCGACAGGCAGTGCAGCCAGCCAGACTGTTGTACATATATGGCATCAGTGCAGTGCACAAAATGTGGCAACGTAGCACGGGAGGCAGCAGACACTGCGACCTTGACTGCTATCTATTCTCTCCTCCCACGAGTTGCCAGTTACACGACACCAACCCGAACACGGGGAAACAAACATGTGCTTTTTTTGCCTGCCATTCTGCTGGACGTATTCTCCTAGAAGCTGCATTGTTGACTGGTGACTCATGCCTGAAAGTGGGAAGGGGGAGGGAGGTAGAAGAGAACAAGGACTATACTCCATCCACAGCAGCAGAAATAAAAATTTCTATTGAAGTAAATCAAAACAATTGAATTACGTCTTCATTAACATTGTGATTGTGCAGTTTCAAACTTTACTTGTATTTTCCAATAATTAAAATGAAATTAATGCTGTGCAAAAATGTTATTGTCATTCACTTGGCTGAATTAGCTGCAACCATAGAATGGATAGGGTATAGGAGGCACTTGCAGGGTGACGCAACTCTGGCATCTGCTTGGTATGTGGCTAGCAAGGCATGGGGAAGGGAAGTGGAGAAGTTCTAAAAATAAACCAGCTCTGCCTACGAGTTGGGGGGGGGGATGATGAGCTACCTTCTTCCTCATCCTCTCCTTCACTCATTCTACCCGCTTCTCCCTGGCCGCTGAAATACTCCAGACTCGTGGCACGTGCGCATGTGTCTTACCGTAACTATGTCTAGCTCACAGTGCGGGAGGAAAGCATAAAATCACGTGATCGTCATATCACACAGCCACAGAATGTCGCACACTGTGCCATTCCTGCCTTCCATTCTTCTTTTCCTCTCTCTTTGCGTGCATCATCACACACACATATATTCGAACTCGAGTGCCGTGCACAAGCAGACAGCAAGGAAGCCTCAAGTTCAGCACGACACGGGCAGGCACGGTAACGGAAACAAAGCCAGGGCTGTACAACGCCACACGACACAGCATTATTCTTAGATTTCGCACACTTTACTGACTTCTATCAAAATGACTTCGAATTACTAGGACTTGATCCCTGATTGGGACAGAAAAAAGCTTTGAATTACAAATTAGCCAAATTTCGAACTAACCAAACTCCATAGCATGTGAAATCCTATCTTCACGTTCGGGACCGAGAGATGGCTTCGATTTGTATAGCATTTCGAATTAACCGAGTTTGAATTAACGAGGTTTTACTGTAATCTGTACATCCGGCTGTCAAGATAGCAATAGCAAATACCTACTCACTTCACAAGGTCACGTACATCGCACAAGCCTGCTTCACATGACTCACCATACACGTTTCCACTCATAAAATTCACATTTTTCATGGAATTTTTTGCGATTTTTTGATGGTTCCTCAAAAAAACTTCGCTATAACCGTGTTTTCGCTATTTCCATGTTCCCTATGATGGGACTGTACTATAATCTTGTAATTACTGCACAGCAGTGGTAGTTATTACAGCAGTACTAACCCCATACAATGCCTAGCTACTGCATTAGAGTATCAGTAATATTACCTCTAGTTATAACGGCTTAATTTAAAATTACACTTATGAATACCTTACAGACCTAACATTTATAACTTTGTAACAATAGCAATAGGAATAATGCAATTTAATGATGCTCCACTATTTCAAAGAGAAACAAAATTAAATTACTTTTAAGAAGCTCTGTACAAATATATTCTATACAAGACTTCATTGTTTAACAAAAACATATGTGAAATAATTTACAAATGCTACAAATGCAATAGGTTTTCTTACTTTAACAACAATTTCAGATTTATACATACACAAAAGCACTGTCTGTGTTAGTAAAAAAATGGTTTACATATCAATAAAATTTTCTTTAAAAATCATACAGTTCTCATTTTTAGGCAAAAAGTCATGATATGTGGGAACTATAATTGCTAGTTACAGTTGTACTCATAAGAAACTTCGAAAAATGGTAATTTGCAAAATAAGCACCATGTCTATTTTTACATTTTCAATAAAAATATGTTATAATTAAACACAAAATTTTACGACGTCCGGCATTATGTATGTGTTTACATTTTCCAGGTACTGAAAATAAAGTCTATACGCACTCAACATGTAGTCTCAAGAATGAATACATTTTCTATGTACATCTGTCTCAATGTAACAGCGCTACTACTGTAAACTTAAGCATCACCATAGTAGGATTTAGTTGCTTGCACTCCCATTGCACAGTTCTTTTAAAGATCATATCACCATAGTACTTGTTTCTCATCCACAAAATTACTACTGTAGTTATACAATTTTGCATCCACTCAAAATAAAACAAGGGTCTATGTGCAAAAATAGTATTTACAGCTAAGAATGAACAGTTACATCTACATAGCTTCCAGTTTTCCATTTTAATTTAGCGGGATGTGTATTTATCTGGCTGTTCCAACTTTAAGTTGCAATATGAAGATAGTACTTAATATTTTGTATGTAGCAGCATGGAAGTTAATTGTGACAAAGACATTGTAAATGATGATGATTTTGTCTCATGAGCATGCAGGGAAGTCTGAAGGGTTTTATGTTTTTAAATGTAATAATTAAAAAAAAAGCATGTTTTAAAATAACCCCTCACACATTTTCAGGCATAGATTATCCAGTTTTCATATTATTCTTGCAGTGTTCTTTTTCCGTATAATTGTTACGTCAGTAGCACGGTAACGTGCTTACGATGAGTCTTATTTTTTGTGCTCCTGGGACAGGAGCAGCAACCGGTGGCTACATAAGTACGTAGATAAGCACGCACACACACAATACAGGGTGGCCACCGACCCGGGAAAAACCGGGAAACCGGGAAAAAGTATGGAATTGGAAAGGTCCCAGGAAAAATCTGGAAATAGTCTGGAATTTTATTAATCTACATGGAAAAGTTTGTTTGTGTGCCCAACATGTGGTGACTTACTCTCACGTGAAAATGTGATGTACATTTTTATTCAGCCGTTAATTTACGTGTTTATAAATTCACGGAAATGTCAAATCATTTTACGTATTTGTGGACGGTCGTTTAGCTGGCTGTTGTTTTTTTTTTTTTGTGTTGACTTAAGCGAAAGAATATTTTACGCAGGTCTACCATAATAAACTACTTTTCTAACAGCTTTACGCTCTACGAATGTGTTATAATAAAACGTAAAATACGTTCTGCGTTTGAATTCAGCAGTTGGTTGCAATGATCTTTTTGTAGGAACCATTTACAAAATTTTCTACGTTTCTATTTTCTTATTGGCTTGTGCTTTTGTAAGCCAACGAACGTTGTTCTTGTTTGTGCCGTTAGAAGATGGCGATGTGCACGACTGTTTGTTTACGAATGTGAATAAGGTTTTTTGTGTAATATTTTTGTGGCGCACGAGTGATTTTGTAGCCCAAGGATATGTCAACAAGATATTCGTGTCGGTACGAGGCGGAGTTTCCGTGGGCCACTGAGAACCCGAAAGACAAAGGCAGTGCAAAATGTAAAGTTTGCGCAAAAAGTTTTAAGTTGGATACGTGGGTAGAGGTGCCTTTTTAAGCCACGCCAAGTCGAAATTTCACCAAAGTACGATGTCTTATCTGGCTAGGAATATGCAAGTTACGGCTTTTTTTCCCGCTCATCCTATTCAAGATCATGCAGCTGTACCGTCTTCCAGCAAAGGTAAGTTAACAATTTCTAGTGTTTTTTTTGTTTGTTTGTTTTAGGTTATGTAGCAACTAGCTAATGCTAGAAGCGTCGTCAATTTCTTTATTTTATTTTTTGTAAGCCTCCAGAATCACACAACAAATGTGTTAGGAGTTGTCAGAATACAAGTAAACTACAGATCAACAATGCTAGTGAATGATATTTTCCGACAATGAGCAAACATTTTTCTTAAATGGCATATTCGTTATGCTAATTTCTCCAGCCCTTA
>PNEQ01028047.1:0-13858 GCA_003012365.1 Medauroidea extradentata
TACTTTTCTCGTATTATCATATCTATGTGTAGCTAACATATCGCTACTTTTCTCGTGTTATCATATCAATGTGTAGCTAAGATATTACTACTTTCTCGTGCTATCATATCAATGTGTGGCTAAAATATCGCTACTTTTCTCGTGCTATCATATCAATGTGTAGCTAAGATATCGCTACATTTCTCGTGCTATCATATATGTACACATTGATTTATACATATATATGTGTGTGTATGTATATGAATTTAGCTAAGATATCGCTACTTTTCTCATGTTATCATATCAGTGTGTAACTAAGATATCGCTACTTTTCAATGTTTTATCATATCAATGTGTAGCTAAGATTTCGCTACTTTTCTCGTATTATCATATCTATGTGTAGCTAACATATCGCTACTTTTCTCGTATTATCATATCTATGTGTAGCTAACATATCGCTACTTTTCTCGTGATATCATATCAATGTGTAGCTAAGATATCGCTACTTTTCTCGTGTTATCATATCTATGTGTAGCAAAGATATCGCTACTATTCTCGTGCTATCGTATCTATGTGTAGCTAAGATATCTCTACTTTTCTCGTGCGATCATATCAATGTGTAGCTAAGATATCGATTCTTTTCTCGTGCTATCATATCTATGTGTAGCTATGATATCACTACTATTCTCGTGTTTTCATATCTATGTGTACCTTAGATATCGCTACTTTTCAATGTGTTACCATATCTATGTGTAGCTGAGATATCGCTACTTCTCTCGTGCTATCATATCAATATGTAGCTAAGATATTGCTACCTTTTCGGTCTATCATATCAATGTGTAGCTAAGATATCTCTACTTTTCTCGTGCTATCATATCAATGTGTAGCTAAGATATCGATTCTTTTCTCGTGCTATCATATCTATGTGTAGCTATGATATCACTACTTTTCTCGTGTTTTCATATCTATGTGTACCTTAGATATCGCTACTTTTCAATGTGTTATCATATCTATGTGTAGCTGAGATATCGCTACCTCTCTCGTGCTATCATATCAATATGTAGCTAAGATATCGCTACCTTTTCGTGCTATCATATCAATGTGTAGCTAAGATATCGCTACTTTTAATCGTGTTATCATATCTATGTGTATTTAAGATATTGCTACTTTCCTCGTGTTATCATATCAATGTGTAGCTAAGATATAGCTACTATTCTCGTGATATCATATCTATGTGTAGCTAAGATATCGCTACTTTTCTCGTGCTATCATATCAATGTGCAGCTAAGTTATCGCTACTTTTCTCGTGCTATCATATCAATGTGTAGCTAAGATATTGCTACATTTCTCGTGTTATCATATCTATGTGTAGCTAAGATATCGCTACATTTCTCGTGCTATCATATATATATTTATTTATATTTCTATCTATATATATGTGTGTGAATGTATATGAATGTAGCTAAGATATCGCTACTTTTCTCATGTTATCATATCAGTGGGTAGCTAAGATTTTCGCTACTTTTCCCATTTTATCATATCTATGTGTAGCTAAGATATCGCTACTTTTCAACGTGGTATCATATCTATGTGTAGCTAAGATATCGCTACTATTCTCGTGTTATCATATCATTGTGTAGCTAAGACATCGCTACTTTTCTCGTGTTATCATATCAATGTGTAGCTAAGATATCGCTACTTTTCTCGTGTTATCATATCTGTGTGTAGCTAAGATATCGCTACTATTTTTTTTGTGCTATCGTATCTATGTGTAGCTAAGATATTGCTTCTATTCTCGTGCTACCATATCAGTATGTACATAAGATATCACTACTTTTCTCGTGCTATCATATCTATGTGTAGCTAAGATATCACTACATTTTTCGTGTTATCATATCTATGTGTAGCTAAGATATCGCTACTTTTCAATGTGTTATCATATCAATGTGTAGCTAAGATATCGCTACTTTTCTCGTGTTATCATATCTTTGTGTAGCTAAGATATCGCTACTTTTCTTGTGTTATCATATCAATGTGTAGCTAAGATATCGATACTTTTCTCGTGCTATCATATCAATGTGTAGCTAAGATATCGCTTCTTTTCTCGTGCTATCGTATCTATGTGTAGCTATGATATCTTTACTTTTCTAATGTTTTCATATCTATGTGTAACTAAGATATCGCTACTTTTCAATGTGTTATCATATCTATGTGTAGCTAAGATATCGCTACTTCTCTCGTGCTATCATATCAATGTGTAGGTAAGATATCGCTACTTTTCTCGTGCTATCGTATCTATGTGTAGCTAAGATATCGGTACTTTTCTCGTGTTAATAATATCAAATTTTAGCTAAGATATCGCTACTTTTCTCGTGCTATCATATCTGTGTGTAGCTAAGATATCGCTACAATTTTTGTGCTATCGTATCTATGTGTAGCTAAGATATCGCTTCTTTTCTCGTGCTCTCATATCAATGTGTACCTAAGATATCACTACTTTTCTCGTGTTTTCATATCTATGTGTAACTAAGATATCGTTACTTTTCAATGTGTTATCATATCTATGTGTAGCTAAGATATCGCTTCTTCTCTCGTGCTATCATATCAATGTGTATCTAAGATATCGTTATTTTTTTCGTGCTATCATATCAATGTGTAGCAAATATATCGCTACTTTTCTCGTGTTATCATATCAATGTGCAGCTAAGATATCGATACTTTTCTCGTGCTATCATATAAATGTGTAGCTAAGATATCGCTTATTTTCTCGTGCTAACATATCTATGTGTAGCTATGATATCACTACTTTTCTCGTGTTTTCATATCTATGTGTAACTAAGATAACGCTACATTTCTCGTGCTATCATATCTGTGTGTAGCTAAGAAATCGATACTTTTCTCGTGCTATCATATCAATGTGTAAATAAGATATCGCAACTTTTCTCGTGTTATCATATCTATGTGTGGATAAGATATCGCTACTTTTCTCGTGTTATCATATCTGTGTGTAGCTAAGAAATCAATACTTTTCTCGTGCTATCATATCAATGTGTAGCTAAGATATCACTACTTTACTCGTGTTATCATATCAATTTGTAGCTAAGATATCGCTACTTTTCTCGTGCTATCATATCTGTGTGTAGCTAAGAAATCATTACTTTTCTCGTGCTATCATATCAATGTGTAGCTAAGATATCGCTACTATTTTTGTGCTATCGTATCTATGTGTAACTAAGATATCGCTTCTTTTCTCGTGCTATCATATCAGTAACTACCTAAGATATCACTACTTTTCTCGTGCTATCATATCAATGTGTAGCTAAGAAATCGCTACTTTTCTCGTGCTATCATATCAATGTGTAGCTAAGATATCGCTACTTTTCATGTGCTATTATATCAATGTGTAGTTAAGATATCGCTACTTTTCTCGTGCTATCATATCAGTGTGTAGCTTAGATATCGCTACTATTCTCGTGCTATCGTATCTATGTGTAGCTAAGATATCTCTACTTTTCTCGTGCGATCTTATCATTGTGTAGCTAAGATATCGATTCTTTTCTCGTGCTATCATATCTATGTGTAGCTATGATATCACTACTTTTCTCGTGGTTTCATATCTATATGTACCTTAGATATCGCTACTTTTCAATGTGTTATCATATCTATATCTAGCTGAGATATCGCTACTTCTCTCTTGCTATCATATTAATATGTAGCTAAGATATAGCTACCTTTTCGTGCTATCATATCAATGTGTAAATAAGATATCGCTACTTTTCTCGTGTTATCATATCTATGTGTAGATAAGATATCGCTACTTTTCTCGTGTTATCATATCAGTGTGTAGCTAAGAAATCACTACTTTTCTCGTGCTATCATATCTATGTGAAGCTAAGATATCGTTACTTTTCTCGTGTTATTTTATATATGTGTAGCTAAGATTTCGCTACTTTTCAACGTTTTATCATATCTATGTGTATTTAAGATATCGCTACTTTCCTCGTGTTATATCAATGTGTAGCTAGGATATAGCTACTATTCTCGTGATATCATATCTATGTGTAGCTAAGATATCGCTACTTTTCTCGTGCTATCATATCAATATGTAGCTAAGTTATCGCTACTTTTCTCGTGCTATCATATCAATGTGTAGCTAAGATATTGCTACATTTCTCGTGTGATCATATCTATGTGTAGCTAAGATATCGCTACATTTCTCGTGCTATCATATATATATTTTTTTATATTTCTATCTATATATATGTGTTTGTGTATGTATATGAATGTAGCTAAGATATCGCTACTTTTCTCATGTTATCATATCAGTGGGTAGCTAAGATTTTCGCTACTTTTCAACGTGTTATCATATCTATGTGTATTTAAGATATCGCTACTTTCCTCGTGTTATATCAATGTGTAGCTAGGATATAGCTACTATTCTCGTGATATCATATCTATGTGTAGCTAAGATATCGCTACTTTTCTCGTGCTATCATATATGTGTAGTTAAGATATCGCTACTTTTTTCGTGCTATCATATATGTGTATTTAAGATATCGCTACTTTTCTCGTGCTATCATATATGTGTAGTTAAGATATCGCTACTTTTCTCGTGCTATCATATATGTGTAGTTAAGATATCGCTACTTTGCCAGTTTTTATTTTAACTAAACATATATAAGGACACCCGAGTTCTCAATAGTAGTTTTGTATAAGCTATATTTTATAAAGTTCATATTCTTAAGCCGCGTGCCATTATCAGTAAATGTTTTTCTTTTGATTATACCAATTACGAAAGTTAGTGACTTCGGCATCAAATACCAGTGATTTTTGCATGTCGACTTTCCAGTTGTTTAAGTAACTATCGAGCCACAGATGTGGACAACTACACTTATTTCTACTGCTTTAAGCAGGCGGCTATCAAGTGTTCAACATACTACTACTCACATCTCTCAACGCTATGCATGTCGTCGTTGTGTTTAGAACGTCGTTACAAATGCAACTATAGCCACGGAATAATTATTTAATACGGAATAATTTTGAAGCATATACCAGCTTCCACTACGAAATCATATTTGTTTGTAACGTGAGTTTCCAGGAAGATCATCTTGAACGCATGATCTTCAACAGCTCAGAATCTAAAGTGTCGTCGTATATAGTATATTACTAGTTACAATATGGCTTGTATTTTCTTATCTACTGGATATTATACTGGGCAATATATTTTCGTGAAACGGAAAATATATTTCTTATTCCTTGCAATGATAATCGTGAGAACACAGCGTTATCAAGAACACATATAGCCACCACGAACGTGTGTTTGCCTACTGTAAGTTCAGATTCACAATCAACTGAATAGCAGTCGCTGTTACGGTTTGACAGAACGAACAACGGATTATTTATTTACCACATATTATTCGAGAGCTTAGCGTCAACAAATGTATCTATATAAAGTTGGGCCAAAACAAATAAAGTTAATATTCGTTGTTGTTATAGTTATGTACATACATTCAAGTAGTAAAATATGACTTAAGTTTATACCTTTGAGAAAATATTTGTTTATGTTTATATTACAAATAAAAATATGGTTAAAATGATGGTAAACACAGTGATGAATTAAGACGGGTTTGGGAAGACGGTGGCAAGAGCGTTGAGCGCTTGCTGCGGCCACGTTGATAACTAAACCACCCTCGTTATTGTTGCTGTCCCTCCCTCTGCTCTCTGTCCACCCTCCTTGGAACTTGCAGTGATGTGAGCCTACACTAGCGAGTATTGCATCTGTCTCTTACGTGCCTTGCAGAAGTCTCTGCGTACAAGTTTTCCCTGCAACAGAATCATAATAACTGCTCAAGTGTACAATGTGTGTCTACGCGAAGCTGCTAGTTCCTGGAAATGCATTTAGCAACTGAAGTTTTAATTTAAATAAATTAAAATAATGAAAACTAAACACGAATTAGTTTTTAACGCTCTTATCTGCATACTCAACGTTCCATTGAGTTGCCAGTTACTATTTTAGTAACTTAATGTATTATCTCGTGAACTGTTCCATAAAATTCCTACTTCAGTCAAACTGCATACTAATATTTAGCTAGATCATACAAATAGCATGGATATAAAATGTAATATATTCAGTGAATAAAGTTAGGCAATCATGGTGAGATAGTAAAGAAGAAGAAACGTCCAAATCAATGATAACAAACTTCAGAAAAATCTATTTGCCGCGAATGTGTCCGGTAATTAAGAGTGCGTGGTAGGTAAATAAACGCTGGAAGTATCAATTGAATTCTACGCTTTTTTTCGAAGCCAGTAGGAATAAAATACTCAATGACAATCCTCGATAATACGTCCTGCACACACTATACACGACTAGAAATTGAATTATTTATATATGTAACTACCATAGTAGCTGTATTAAATGCTTTTAAAGTGACAACCGTTCAGCTGAATGCATTACGTGTGTTGAATATAAAGTTGAAATATAACTACGTGCTTGAGGTAATACGTTCCTTTACTGTTCACTTTACAACAATCTCAGAATTGCAACATGAAATGTGAAAAATGAAATATTTATATGTAGCTTTAAATTACTCCATGACGTAGTGTTATTCCTCTTACAAGAAGTGTTGACAAGAGGATTTTGAATAAATAAGAAAGGCATTTCTGGTACATAAAAAATTACTTAATACTCGCACAATATTTTTTCATTCAGAACAAACAGCAAGTAATAATGGCATACAGGACTCAAATAACATCTACAAAACAGTGTGATAAATTTACACTGCGGTTGGCTAATCAATCGTAGAAAGATAACAACGAAATATATATATATTTTTGATCAATCTATGCACAGTCCTCAGCATTCACATTAAGTTAGTTAGTTTACAATTTTTTACATGAGTTGCTTTACGATGGCTTTTTAAAAAAATTAGAATTTTTTTCATATTCATGTTCTATTTAGATTGCCGTAATAAAACATAATGATAATATACAAAGACAAGTTATATAAAGTAAGCCGATATTCACATAAGCCAATAAAATAATAGTTTGTAATTATTCTTTACATAGCACACCGAAACGAGTTAAGGTAACAGCATGTACATTGTATGTCGTTCAGACATTGCGGTATTTAATTAAGCACTACATTACACTATCTAAAGACAAATAAAATAATAATAAAATACTATAAATCTGTATCCTCAGTGAAGTATAGCGTGTTTTTAAATATGTTGACACTAAACAACTTATTCATGTGCAAATGTCATTTCACACGGGCAATTACTTTTCATATCGTCAATAAATGTTTAACTCAGGAAAGAGCACAGCCTGATTTATTAAAAATTCGTAACATTTAGACGGTTGCAAATCGGACAATAGAAGCTCGGTTCATTTAGTACATTTTGGTCCCCTCTACCACCCGCCACTTTATTGACGACTACTCCCAGAACATCCTGCATAACACACCTTCATACCACAAAATTTACGAGACTTCAAA
The DNA here is from genome assembly GCA_003012365.1 of Medauroidea extradentata. Classification (NCBI taxonomy): domain Eukaryota; kingdom Metazoa; phylum Arthropoda; class Insecta; order Phasmatodea; family Phasmatidae; genus Medauroidea; species Medauroidea extradentata. The sequence goes on from PNEQ01028047.1 coordinate 7,472, forward strand.
TAACAAAATATATAAAGCCTTAAAAAGAAAATAAGTTAAAAAAAACTTTCAAACACTTAATTGTGACAAACCTTCCACCACAGTATGTAACAAACATTCACACAACAATATGTAACAAACCTTCACACCACAAAATGTAATAAAACTTCATACCACAGTATGTAACAAACAATCACAACACAATGTATAAAAAACCTACTCAACACAATATATAACAAACCTTCACACAACAATATGCAACAAATCTTCACACTACAAAATGTAACAAACATTTACCCCATAGTATGTAATAAACCTTCAGACCACAATATGTGACAAACATTCACACCACAATATGAAACAAACCTTCACACCACAATATTAAACAAACGTTCACACCACAATATGTAACAAACATTCAAAACCACAATATGTAACAAACAATCACACCACAAAATGTAACAAACCTTCTCACCACAATATGTAACAAACCTTCACACCACAATATGTAACAAACCTTCTCACCACAAAATGTAACAAACCTTCTCACCACAATATGTAACAAACATTCTCACCTCAATATGTAACAAAACGTCACACCACAGTATTGTTACAAGTTTGAGACATAAACTTTATATGTGGGCAATTCCCATGAGTTCTTTTGGGATAGAGGTCTTATAATTAGAAATAAAGGAGTTAAATTAAGTACTGGATTTAATAGCTCACAAAGCTACGAAATACACAAAACAGTAATCAACTATAGCTCTCACAACACCATTAGTTATGCACACAATTACCACTGTGTCACAGACACGTTAATTAACTTTCACAATTAAAGCACAAAAAATGTCTACCATCAATTAATTAAACAGTACAAATCACAATAAAATTCAGTCATACATACAATCAACATCTTTCAAGTAGTGACAGTGTACAACCTTAATAGTCCGCCGTAGTGATGAATCGTCGTGTGCTGCGCAGCACCCCTAGTGCACCGCTGTCTTCACTCTTGAGGTCTTCGGTTCGACTCCCGTCGCGTACCTCCTCCTTCGCCCGTCAGTCCGCCGCAGCAGTCCCCTTGGTTCGTCCAACACTGCTCCAAATGTAGCCGCCTGCCGCCTCACAGTAGACACTGACGTCACCAAGATGTCTTCACCAGTCTATCTCCACAACCATAGCACCTTCCTCTAGCACGAACAATAGCGAACTCTCCCGGATTTGTCGATTCAGCCCTTATATACCAGGCAAAACAGCAGGGGAATTACCGCATTACAGGGTTCTAAAATTAGATATTTCATCATGTTTCGGATGTGGTTTGAGTCACGCACGCCGCTTCGCAGGGCAAAAACGCAGTTGGGACAGGTATATATGACGTAGTTTCGGCGGAATTCCCACTGTGAGACACTCGGGCTTTGAGTCATGGGCCAGCCCTCAAGGTGTTTCGACACAGGCCCCATCCAGCCCGCCCTCAGAAACACAGCATGCAACAGTATGAAACAAACATTCACTACACAATATGTAACAGGTATTCTCAACACAATATGAACAAACCTTCACACCTCTATATGCAACAAAACCTTTTCAATACAATATTTAGCAAACTTCCATACCTCAATACGTAACAAACCTTCTCAATACAATATGTAACAATACATTTTTAACACTGTATATAGCAAACTCTCACACCTCAATATGTAACAAACATTCACACCACAATGTGTAACAATACTTCTCACAGCAATGTGTAAAAAACTTCATAAGACAATATGAAACAAACCTTCACAACAGAATATCTAAAAAACTTTCACACCACAATATGTTACAAACCTTCCCAACAAAATATATAACATAGTTTCACACCACAGTATGTAACAAAGCTTCACAATACTCTTCGTAACAAACCTATACATCACAATAAGTAACAAACCTGCACACCACAATATGTAACAAACATTTACACCCAATATGTAACAAACATTCTCAACACAATATATAACAAATCTTAACACAAAAATATGAAACAAAACATAAAAAACAATAAGTGAAAAACCTACATACAACCTTCTCAAAACATTATGTAATAAACATTCACACCTCAATATGTAACAAAACCTTCTCAGCACAATATATTACAAACCTCACATCACAGTATGTATCAAACCTTCTCACCACAATGTGCAACAAACTTTAATCAACACAACATGTAACAAACCTTTACAACACCCCAATATGTAGCAAACCTTTTCACATCAATATATAACAAACACTCACACCAAAATGTGTAACAACATTTCTCATCACAATCTGTAACTAAACTTCACACAACATTATGTATTATACATTCACAACACCATGTTAACATACCTTTATACCACAATATGTTACAAAACTTCACACAATACATAACAAAACATTCACACCACAATATGTAACAAACTTTCACATAACAATATGTAACAAATCTTCACACCACAATACATAAAAGAACTTCAAACAACTTTATGTAATATACCTTCACACAACAATATGTAACAAATTTCTACACAATATGTAACAAAACATAACACAACAATGTATTACAATATTTCTCAACACACTATGTAAAAACCTTGCACAACAATGTGAAACAAGCCTTCTTATCACAATATGTAATAATCCTTCTTACCACAGTATGTAGCAAACCTTCACACCACAATATGTAACAAACTTTCTCAACACAATAAGTAAAATCTTTCACACCTCAATAAGTAACAAACCTTCTGAACAGAATATGTAATATACTATCACACCTCAATATGTAACAAACTCTCTCAACACAATTGGTAGCCAACCTTAGAAACAATTCTCAATACAGTATGTAACTAATCTTCACATCTCAACATGTAACAAACCTTCACACTACACTATGTAACAAACCTTCACACCTCAACAAATAACAAATCTTCACACCTCAAAATGTAACAAACTTGCAACCAACAATATGTAACAAGCATTCACAACAGAATATGTACCAAACCTCAACTCAATAAATAACAAACGTTCAAAACGCAATATGTAACAAACCGTCACACATCATTACGTAACAAACCTTCAAACCACAATATGTAACTAACCTTCATACCACAATATGTAATAAACCTTCTCAACACAATAATATTTAAAACTTTCACATCTCAATATGTAACAAGCCTTCACACCTTTATAAATAACAAGCCTTCTCAACCAAATATGTAACAAAGTTTCTCATCACAATATGTAACAAAACTTCACACAACGTTATTGAACATACCTTCACAACACAATTTTAACATACCCTCACATCACAACATGTAACAAAACCTTCACACAACAATATAGGATAAAGGTAGAAAATGCCGCTAGGCTACTTATTACAATTAAAAAATATAGTGTTGCACAATTACTTCCAGGTGGCGCTTGCAGATAGAAAGTACATACACACAGATACGTGTATACACAATGTGTAACAAACATTCCCACCACAATATTTATTTTATTTATTCGCCTTGATTTTTATGTGGCGAAGTTAAGGCAAAGTCGCCTTGTCTTAGACTTAACCACAGTATACATAATAAGAAATTCTTTTACAATGTAACAGGAGAATAAAAATAAATATTAAATTAACATAGCTAAATTAATCAATAACATTGCAGCATTTAAGTTCAAAATTTTTTTAGAAGAAAGAAGAAAAAATTTAAATAACAATACAATGTAGGAAACAAAAAATAAAAACATTAACTATCACATTCACTCGCACATTCATACATAGGTATATGTCTTAATCTACTGTTCATGCTATATAATGATCTTGTCTAAGAGAGTTCAGCACAGCATTTCGGAAATTGGAAGACTAGGCATATTTATGCCTCACTGAGTCTCCAAGTGCATATGTAACAAACCTTTACACAAAAATACGTGACAAACCTTCACACCACAATATGAACTAACATTCACATCACAATATGTAACAAACCCTTATACAACAATGTGTAACAAACCTACACACAACAATACGTAACAAACCATCACACCACAATATATAACAAATATTCACACTACAATATATAACAAACTTTCACACAATAATATGCAACATTCACACCACAGTATATAACAAACTTTCATACAAAATTTTGTAAGAATCCTTCACAAAACAATATATACCAAACTTACACACAACAATATGTTACAAACCTTCACACCACAAAATGTAACAAAACCTTCACACAGCAATATAGCATAAATTTAGAAAATGCTGCTAGGCTACTAATTACAATTAAAAAAAATAGAGTGTTGCACAAGTAATTACAGGTGGCACTTGCAAACAGAAAACACATACACACAGATGTGTGTATACACAATGTGTAACAAACATTCCCACCATAATATGTAACAAACTTTCAACCCACAATTTGTAACAAATCTTCTCACAACAACATGTAACAAACTTTAACACCACATTATGTAATAAACCTTTACACCACCATATGTATCATACCTTCACACCACAATGTCTAACAAACCTTCACACAACATTATATAACGTACTTCACTCAACAATATGTAACAAACCTTCATACGACATGTTACGAACCTGGACGCCTCAGTATGTAACAAACCTTCACACAACAATATGTAACAATCATTCACACCACATGTGACAAACCTTCACACCACAATAGGTAACCAACCTTCTCACCTCAATATGCTACACAACTTCACCCAAAATTATGTAATATACCTTCACAAAACAATATGTAACAAACACACAGCAATATGTAAGAAATTTTCACATCACAATTTGTAACAAATATTCACAAAACATGTAACAAACCTTCACACAACAATATGTAACAAACATTTACACCACGTTATGTAACAAACCTTTATACCACCATCTGTAACAAACCTTCACACAACAGTATATAACAAACCTTTACACCGTAATATTTAACTAATATTCACTCCACAATATGAAAAATACCTTCACACAACATGTAACAAAACTTCTCATTACAATAGGCAACAAAAATTCCCACAACAATATTAAACAAACCTACACACCACAGTATGTTACAAACCTTCACACCACAATATGTTACAAACCATCACACCACAATTTTTAACAAATCTTCACACCACAATTTTTAACAAATCTTCACACCACAATTTTTAACAAATCTTCACACCACAATTTTTAACAAACCTTCACACCACAATCTGTAACAAACCTTCACACCACAATATGTAACAAAACTTTACACAACACTGTGTTGCAAACCTTCTCAACACCATGTGTAACAAACCTTCACACCTCAATATATAACTAACCTTCATACCACAGTATGTAACAAACCTTCTCAACACAATATTTATCAAACCTTGATGCCACAAAATGTAACAAACTGAAGGTAGTACTCTCCTCGTATTTGGAAGGATTCGTGCTCGAACTACGGCTCCGGACATACTGATTTTGATTTTACAAAGTTCTCCAAATTCACTAAAGGCTAATTTTGAGGCTCGTCCCTTAATACTGGTCCTGTCGGATCCCTTCCTTTTTTTTCCGTCGTGTTCTTCTACGAAGTTTATATTTTGTTTGAAGGTACGTATATACCGTACAAACGAAACCCTTTGACCGCATATCTACACTAACATTTTTCTATTTTTTTTTTTTTAGATCGTAGCTAGTACGTAAGTGGTACATAACGCAATGTCATACTTAACATCTCTAATTTAATAACAAACTGTGATCCATCTTCCAAATTTAGTAGAACTTGTAGAACACGCAACTTCATTATAATATTATAGTGTTACCATTTATAAAAGTTACTAAAGAAAAACGGACTGTACTATACTGACTTGTCTTGTGCATCATGAGAATTTGCAAATCAGCAAATGCTGACGAAAGAGAGTATGTAATAATACATGATTTGGTGAAAATACAGATTCACGTGTTGTACTCGTCTAAACAATCGGGTGAATGAATTTGGTTTCAATGAAGTGTACCAAATATTACTACGTCAACTTACAAATATTTATCGATTTTTAGACGGGTTCACAGACCGTTAGTAAATAAAATTTTCCTCTTAAAACAGTGAATCTTATAAACATTTGATGATATTGAAAGGGCCAATTCCTTGCCCCGTCGGCTAGGCCCGATCAATAATGCGCCTCCCTGTCGCTCGGCCCATGTAACAGAAATGGCACACATCAAGCCTAACCCTTATCACCATAGGACTTGGAATTGTTTTCGATTTACAAATGCTATTGAGAGAGTGTTATTGCTGCCTTGGTAATTTATACAATACAAGTCGTTTTATCACTTTAATCGATTTGTACTTTGCGGCTACATTTGCGTACATACACACTTTACACGTATTTTTAATATAT
>PNEQ01028048.1:0-13856 GCA_003012365.1 Medauroidea extradentata
CGTGCAGCAGTCAGATAATTGCAGAGACTGCTACGTGGTAGCAGATAAGATAGTAACAACTCCCGTTGATAATAACCACGTCTGAGTAATGGCACCAGATAAGATAAACTAATGACTCGATCAACCGTGAAATTCGGTTATCCGACTGTCTCGTCCCCTGCATTATCGCGGATAATAGAGGTTCTACTGTATATATATACACTGAATGCCTACTGGTTCGAAAACAGAAAATAAAAATTTAGAAACCAAGAATTGAAAGTTATCTCAGAACAATATTTCCAACAGGATGTTCCAGAATTTAGTTTCTCTCCATAAAAATTAAATGTGTACAGAAGTACACCCTTAGTTAATTATGTAGCAATGACCCATAGGGGTTGCGTGAATACAGTTATCCATTAGAACTGAAATATATTTGTTTCTGTGTAGTGGGTTGAAAAATTAAATTGGTGAAGCGCAAGATAATGTTAATTGTTTAACACCAGCTACAACAATGAGGCCCTTTGTGAATAAATTTTTCGTATGAATTTAAATAAATTAGTTCTTTGTGTTATTACAGGTTACCACAAAATAATTGTATTGCTTTGTTCTTTACTGGTTACAGGATTTATTTAACTCATATCAACACAATTAAGTAATTTTTGTTAAATAAATTTCTACCTGTAACGTTATTCATAATAACATAACAAATTTTCTTCCTTCTATATGTTAACATGTTGTAATGTAAACACATTTCAAAATAATTTTCTTATATTTAGCCCTTAACTTACAATTTATAACAATAACATCATTAATCAAGTTTAACAAAATACAGTAATGTTTTTATTAGTTATGCTGCTGAATAACATTAGTAAATATTATTGCTAAGTTATCCATCTAAAACTATGATTTTACAAAAGGTTACCAATTATTTCACCTTAAAACCTGCAGCAATACAATTAGCAGTGATATAACATTCTAAACAGTTGGGAAACGTAGAATAAACCCTCGATGGATGAGAATAAAACTTATGATGCCCCTTTCATTGACGTTATACAGGAGACAGAGGAAGACGGAAGACTCCCCCCTCCATGAGGAGATGGCACATAAGACCAAGACCTAAATGAGGAACCATTTTTTTTTGTATTTCGAATCAACCTGAAGAAAATGAAAAAGACTATTAAAAGGTCTTGGACAATCTTCCTGAAATACAAAATACAAAACTGTCCTGAACAAACAACTTAAAGTAAAGAGTTAAATTTTGCAGAAGACTTGATCAATTCTGAAGATACAATGCAAGGGAAAGATTCAAAACCATGGTAAAGGCTGACTGAAAATGATTCTGGGTCCTCCAGAATATTATGAGTCCAATGTGTTACTGTTGTGCCATCTCACTCAGTGACTACGAATAAATTTATTCTTCTATGAGGAAATTTATTTTCCTGTTATCATGTATTCTTTCATTCCTGCTATCTGTAGCAGCAATTGAAGATTTATAAGTTGATCACATGGATATGAAAACTGCATTATCTGTGAAAGTGAGGCATTCCGAGAAAGCTGTATATGTACTAAAGCAAGCTGGAAAAAACTGAAGCAAGTGGGTGGTGGATTAAACACTCTAAAGTCTGAAGTTTGTTATAACAAATACAGATCCTTGCATGTACAGTACCACTTCACGAATGGCACGAGCTTTACAACTATAGCTCTCTATGTTGACAATAAGTAATTTTTTAGTAACGATAGGAAACTCATGATGAGCAGGATAAAGAAATTGCTTTACAATGCTTTGACATGAAGAGTCTTGACCATTTCAGTCACTGCCTCAGTATGGCCATCAATACATGCCATACTTCAAGGTTTTGGAGAGGATTAACAAAAGTGAGGTCAAACCTGCATCTTACGCCTCCTCAGCCCAAAATACAAATGTGCTCAAAGTGAAAAATTATGTTGCAAACGTTCAAATTCTTTTTTACTGGTATATCAACAGACAGAGTATAATTTTGTGGTTAATCTTGAGAGCAGAGCTGTCAACTGAACATGCTCAACAGTGTGGAAAATTATACTTATATAAAGCCATATGTATGACGATATAATTTTTTTCTTATGTTGGTAGTTACAGCAAGGCTATGGCAAACATTACAAGTTTCTGGAAAATGGAGTTTGTTTTTATCAATTTGAACCACTTTCAATTTGCACCCTTAACAAAACCTAAGGCAGAATAAGGTAAAGTAAAATAAAAAACACCTACTAATTTTTTTTACATGCATCATGAGACTATGAATGACAATAACGTGAACCATCGTGAACATGCTTATTGAACAAACTCCTAGTTTTTCTGCTAAAAATTAATTTTAAATGATATATCTTACACTATGACAGTGTGTTTTTGCTCATTTAAGACCAGCAAAACAATTTTTTTTTTAACTAATAAGGAATTCTGACAAACCTCAAAATTACAGGAATTGCACTTTTGAACTGCATTTTATATTAAAACTTATATAAGAATACTCAAGATCCAGTAAAAAATAATGAGCTGGTTAGTCAACAATTAAAGTTTTACAAGCACCAAGTCAGTCAGCCCAAAAATAACATATAAAACTCGCATTTGGGATGATACTGACAGATTCGATTTCTGGCTCTAACCATCCTCATTTTGATTTTGCATGGTTTCCTGAAGTTGCTTCAGGTGAATGCTGGGATGGTTCCTTAACAAAGGCAACAAAAAATTTTTCTCCCAGTTTCTGTTGTGTCGAGTTGTGCATCACCATCTCCCTAGTTTTCAACGAGATGTAAGACTCTCTCATCTTATCTTACAATTTCACTAAGATGTAATTCCTGCAGCTAACATGTTAAACTGGTTTATAAGGCATGAATTTGTTAAGTGACATTACTATGACATTATCAAAACTTTGTAATTATATCACTAATTTTCAACACAAACTTCCAATTTTAACCAACAACTGCCACATATAAACAAATTATACTCTTTGAAATTTGTTATAAAATGTTATTTGGCTAAACCTGGACACTTCATACAATAGTGTTAAGCAACTAGTTTCTGCTTTTTTCCTAAGCAAACAAAGAAAATTAAAATGGCAACGTGCTCACCACTAAATACAAATTGAATGAGTTCAACTTATATGTGATTTCTGATTGTGTTCAGTAAGTCAGCTATCAACAGGATACATGAAGTGCACATGTAGGATCAGACATGTATTAGATACACAACACAATTAAACAATTAATATGTAAATAATGCACAGTAAAAAGCAATCTAAAATCAGTAATACATTTTCATGAGTAAATTTATGGTTAGTAATACGAGAAAGGTGTAAAAGGTGAGTGGGAGGGGGTAATAACAGGTGTTTTTCATAATTCTAGTACGAAATTTAAATTTTTTCTGTGTAGTTTACACACATTAAAAAGTCTGCTAGTATTATTCATGATTATAAAGCACAACCCAGATTTTATGAGGCCTCACTGTGTGTGATAATGACATCATGAAATCAATGACCTCGCAAAATTGTATTACTGTACAGTTTTTTTACCCCCAAAAACCCAAAAATTGTATTAAAATGGTATTTTATTGTGTTACCGCAGCTTTAATCAATTCTTATAAAATCACCTGTTTTTAAAATGAAATATCCATTTCTTTAAATAGATACCCATCTTTACATCATAGCGAATGTATACAAACTCGTGTAAAAAAAATTGGCAGAAAATTTTTTTAAACAATATATGATTACACTTTTGTAAGTATAAATATTTAGTATCTTTCATGTACATATATGAATAACCATTAGCTGTCTACAAAAGCGTAAGCCTACAGCTGCTGTAAACACACCCAAATCGGCCGAGTGATACATGGCAACTATGTTACGTGCGGAGTGTGAAAACATTGTGGCTGAGCAGGAACAAGACGGATGAGTGCGCATTACCTAGACAGCTACATGATCTATCCAACTCCCTCACGCGGCAAGTCGACTGGCTTGTCAGGGAAGATGCCTGACGAATACTGAAGCACTTTGCCAAAGGCAGTGCACATACATGCATACAGACCTGATTTTATAGTATAAAAACACGAGGATATAAGTGTGATGCAACACAGATCCTGGTTTATGAATGCTTAACTTCAACAATGTCTCTAATAATGGTGAACTTTTGGCTCAGAGTGAAAGTGCTATGTTTGTTTCCACTCATTTCGCGAAATTAACAATCCAAAATCAGAACTACAATCCAAACCATAAATAAAACAGTAATCCAACCAGAACTGCATAAATAAGTTGTCAACACTTGATACAGTCAATCCAAATGCAATCGGCAGAAAACACCACAAAATGTAACAGAAAAGCAAACACCACGCCCACACTGTAGCTCACTAAAAGGCGAAGCATAATGATTATGAGACTAGTGTGTGAAAGGGTAAAGGTGTAGAGGGTGTGTAATTTGCTTAGTTATTGGTGGACTTGTCAGTGTGCTTGAGCTATTGTCGCCAGGCACCGGACGTTATAAGAGGACTGCTGACTGGCAATAGATTTGAAAGGAGACGGGACGGAAGCCGGAGTGTACAAGACCATTACTCCATGATGTTCTATTGCTTTGAATGTCTGCATTCAGGCACCATACTTGTCAATTTGCACTGCAAATCTGCCTTCAGATACTGTACTTCCCATGACTGGATTTAGTTTTCTTTGACAGTCATTCATTTTGTAATTGAGTATGTCCAAGCAACTAAATCCAGTCATGCACTACCATTGCTCAGTTATTTCGAAGATAATATGTACGTCCCATGTTGTGCAGGCTATGTGCCTTCAGGTGCCATATAATGCACTTGTTTAAAATCGCAACCACCATAGCTTGTCACAGATATTTGCTGTTCCTTTTTGGTTTTCCATGTCATGACATGGCAGTTACAAAAAATAACCCTATAAACCACACATTCCATTGTTATAGATTCACGAACTTATGTGTAAACAAATTTTATAGTGAATATTTTAATTTTTTAATAATTTATATATTTGTAAGATTTTTTTTATCTATCCCTGAAGATGGCCTCATAATCACTGCTTTGTAAAATCTAGAATTCATAAAATCTGGGTTCTACTGTATTAGTAACATAAACATAATTTCTACAAGTACTCAATATCTACAGCATGTTTATGAACCAGAATAACTGTAGGTAAAAGAATTCTAATTTTATATGAAAAAAAAAAAAAGTTAACTGGGAACATGAAAATTCTGGAACATGAAAATTCTTCTAACCTTCATTACAGGTACTCCAATATACTATCATAAACCACCATGGGGCTACAAGAGTAAATGTTTCAAAAATGAGATATTTTAATTTTTTCAGTTATGACCAGTCCAGCTGTCAGTAAATTACAATAACAGTTTGCACTAAATAAATAAAAATTTAAGAACTGTACCAAGAAAATACTTACGTATCTAGTTGTATAAGGTTTGTATCAACTGGAATGTTATCTTCTTTATCTTTGTTGAAAGCATGAGATGGAGATGGGCGAGCAGTGTGAAGAAATGGTTCTTCTTCTGGCTTTGGGTGCATTAAAATAAAAGGCAATTCTGCTACTAGATCACTGAAAAAACAAAAAATTAAAAAGAAAATTTAAGAATAATTCATACTCACAGAAGTTAAAAATAATCTACAACTTAAACTCTATGCACTGAAGAACACACAAAGCGAGATGGTGCAACTGCAACATGTTGAACTCGCATTCAGAAGGACCCGGGTTCGATCCTCGGCTCCGGCCATTCTGATTTCGGTTTTCCATGGTTTTCTGAAATTGCTCCAAGCAAATGCTGGGATGGTTCCTTAACAAAGGCCATGGCATACTCCTCTCCCTGCTCCTGTCATTGTACCAAGTTGTGTGTCACCGTCTGCAATGACCTCGCTGTCGGCAAGATGTAAAGCCTACTTACCTTACCATTAACAAAACCAACATATTTTACATAAGCACTGCTATCTACCAGCACACATTGTAACTTTTCAATAATAAGATGGTCTTCTTTAGTGAATTCTCATTCTTCTCTTTACACATTAACACTTGCATCCCTCTGTTAGTCTATGGAAAATCGGCCAAGAGTAGATACTGACCTACTGCAAAAAAAATTCAAATTAATTTGTCATTTGGTGAGTTTATGTAACAACAATGCTAAAATAAATTTTTTATTTTTATCTGCCACCAAACTGCATTTACAGACCAGAGACAGGCCCACGGGCAGCAATATGGATACCTTCCAGGATTTACCTATGAAACCATGAGGCAAATCATTCTGCATGAAGGATTTTGGAGTGATATCTTGTCAAAATGGTTTACTCAGTTTGTTGGAAAGGTAAACCTATATATCAAATGAGATGTGTGTGCAATCAATAGTTAGATTTTATATTGACAGCAATGTTTGAGAGTATATTGTTTCCTTTATTCAGTCTTCTGACAAAGACACAATGTTAACGACAGATATAGTAACATTGTTCATTTCTTCAATTACCCACCAAAACCTACTGGTTATAAGCCCACCAGTAATCAACATATACATGCACATGTCTGCGAAGTAATGTTAAGACAGCAAAAATATTTCTGTTATGTGTAATGACCAAAAACTTTACTCGTGTGCATCAGACAGTATCGTGTTGAAAAGCAAATTATTCTAGTCATAGATAAAACAGTTTACAACCACAAACGTGAACCACAGAAGCATAGAAGGAATTAGAAAATGCAATGTACGACACTGGTTTCACAATTGAGCCAGATAAATAAGGACTCTCATCAAGACTGCCTTACAAAAATGTAAGTCCAGCAATGATAATTGTGATAGAATAATCACAATAGCCTTCAAATTGAATGAACTGAATTTTTAAGGGGCGGAATTGTAATAACGGCATTCTAAGTTCCGCAACTCCCATTACCAAGGATTCAGTCAATGTAAAATTGCTTCAAGAGGTCAACAGCGAAAACTGAGAACTTCTGTTGAACCCACAGTGTACGAAAAAGGAAAGTTCCAAGTGATTTAAGTGTAACAAATATAATAATATCGCAAGAAATTATACTCAGATGATGGGCAGTAATGGTAGAAAAATCAGTGAAGTGATATAATGGTTTTTCTGGCTGCAGGCCTGCAGCAATCTCAGACAAAATAAATGTGGTATCAGGATTCCTGTTTAGCCACACATATCACAAACAAGGAAGGTAATTTTCGTAACATTAATATTGTACTGACACTGTGTTAGCTTTTAAAGGATCAACGTTAGTAGCTAATGTTTCTGGTAATGTGACCTTAAATTTTCACAATAAAGATCAAGCTGCTAGGTTAAAGATGTAAATGCATTTTATTTATCAAATTCAGCTTCACTGAAGAAAAGGTGCATTATTGTGTATTTGTTTCCTTTTGATTTAGGCATTTGTTACATTGTTTAGGGGATAATGTTATTCATTATGGTGCATTGTTGCACTTATTATCCAAATCAAATGACAGATTAGTATTAGTGAATCTATTTCAATAAAATATTGGCTCTTACAATAATATAATTTTAATATTTAGAATCTTTAAAAATATACAGGGTGGAATTTAAATTGCAGAATAGCTCGCTGGTACAGGTAGCTAGACTTCAGCAACCATGCCTCTATTGTCAATAGTATGGGCATAATACTACAGTGAAAGATGGGTTGATAAACACGTTAAGTGACGATAATTCAACAACCACTACAAATGAAACGTTGATCTTCCGGATTAAATTCATATGCATGACGACACATATGTAAGGAATTAAAGTGTGAACACACATCCCACATGTTCGAAACATGGGGTCACCTGTGTTGCTATGCAGTTATTTCTGTACATGTATGCCTGTAGTAGCCAATTTTAGTGAATAAAGAACCGGCATGACATGAGGAACAAAAAAGGTGCACTTGTCCGAACATGCTCAGGTATATATAGCTAGCAGTATTGAGAACGTTGTTTGTATAACTGTGGATTCGTATGCTATAAAAGTTTTTTAGTCGATATTGTTATTTTCTTGACCTTCTTTTATCGCTAGCGAGAGTATTTGTAATCAGTTGTTATTCTTATTTTCTTTGCATTATTTTATTGTTGTGGTCACATGAACATATTTTATTCTGTTTTTAATAAGATATTGATGCTTAATTGTGTCACAATCTTCCAGCCATTTTTTTAATGCTGTGGGCTCACAAATATATTTCAAAACTGTTTTTAATGTTATTTTCTTTGCGTTACTTCCACTGCTGCTGTCTTGTGAGCACATTTGAATCACTTTTTACAGTGACTTTAACTGCATAATTTTATTACGATATTCTAGTCTTTGTTATACCACAATAATCTTGCAGTTATTATATCTATGTGGATTTGCTAGTGTATTTTTAATCAGTTTTCATTTTTCACTATTTAATCCCAGTGGTCTCACAAACATTTTGTAATCTATTATTACTGATATTTCTTTCTCATTTTCCATGGAAATGTTTTCTTTTTGACTGGGGAGTGGGAGATAGAAGGAAGGAGAGAGCACATTGGTGCTGTGCACATGGCATAACTTGGAAAATATGCTTGGCACAATTTGATAAGATAAGCGCTTAAAATGTGTTCAAGCCAGAAGTCTTTTAGCCAATATTTCTTTATTTCACAGCTGCAGCTTACTAAGTAGGTAACGCTGATTATGTCATGTTGTTGTTGCATTCTAAGGAATAGTTTTAAGGCCTCACTCTTTAGTTTTGCAGTGGTTTCAAGAATATTTTTTTAAACGCAAATTAATACATATATAAAAAATTGTATCTGAATTTTTCTGTTGCAATACATCAAA
The DNA here is from genome assembly GCA_003012365.1 of Medauroidea extradentata. NCBI lineage: Eukaryota > Metazoa > Arthropoda > Insecta > Phasmatodea > Phasmatidae > Medauroidea > Medauroidea extradentata. Next base: position 8,807 of record PNEQ01028048.1, read on the forward strand.
CAAATTTTTGGATTTTTGCCCCTGAAATACACATATCACATATTTTGTTGTCAAAATAAGCCAGTTTGAAGCAAAATCATTTCTTGCTAGCACACGGTACATTATAAAAAAATGCTCTGGTGAAATTGTATATTGTATGACTGTACACAGTCTCAAATTTTTTTCAAAGCATTTGGTTAAAACATATTTGAGTTATTTGCAATTGTTTGAAATAAATGAAAGATCATGGCCTCAAGTAACAATAAATTGCAACTTCTTTCATTTCATATAATTTTTATGATTTTTGAAAATATAGAATTTTTTGATGGGTACCTACTGAGGCTGAAGTTGCAAGATCACTGGTGTCATTAGATCTAATTTATATGTCATGGAAAAATCATTAAATTATGTTATGTTAGTAAAACAAATTATTTAGAAATGTACAATGCAGAAAAGTAATAGGAAGTTTAATAAACACAATAAAAATGAGACCCAATTTCTAAAATTTGTAGCCAAGCTCCATTTGAATTAAAAAAAAAAAAATATTTTTTATGTGTCTTTTAAAACATTTAAATAAAAATGGTGTTACGAAAGCTTAGAGTACCAGAAAATTCGACTTAAAAATTTGTTATTAAAAAAAACCACTCGCACGCGTAGGTTGCAATTTCATATTTACTTAAGATACAGATTGTGAAAATCTTAACACATTGCAGTAAATTGAAGCAAATTGTGATGATAAAAGATTAAAACAACTACATAATTTTCTTAGCGAGCAGGACTATGATGTGGCACTTAAAATGTTTTAAAGTTTGTAAATGTGTGTTTCCGATTGCTTGGAAATGTTTGTCTGTCATTTTTAATAAACTGGTGGTATTTTAATATAATCAGTTGTCAGTGAAGATGTTAAACATGTGGATGACCAAAAACTTTGTCTTTTCAAGGTACTGTTCTAATTTTCATGTGAGATTTGAAGCAAATATTTTGAAAAAGACAGATTTCAAATTTAAAGATTAAATGGCTCACAAGATAACCAAATGAGAGATGAAATAAAAACTGTAACAATTATTCTACAACAGTTAAAAGATACAACATAAACCCATTAAATGATGGTGTTTTTAAAGACACAATTCTGACCCATGGTATCAGGATTCTGCTGTGGGTGTGACTTTCCCTTCAGTTACTCAGGCTGAGTGACGTAAAATGCCCCATAGTATAACTGAATCTGTGGTAGAACGGGATACAGAAAACTGGATTAACAGTTATTTATATTTTAATTTATACTCCATAAAACTAAAGTCTACTTTCAAGCAAAGGATTTAGAGTAAGTCACAAAAAAACTACAGATTTATAATGAACAATGGAAACAATTACATTACATATAAGTGCAAAGAGTGTAAATTAAGACAATATTCAGAATAAAACTATACATTAAGAACCGTTGAAAAATTAAAATATTCATCTGAAGGATAAAGAAATAGTCATACAATAAACAATTTTAGTTTACATGTTACTAGTTTATTTTCGTTCAGACAAATAGCCATTTAGGATTTTTGTAATTTATTACATAATGGTACTAAAATCTCATTTTTAACTCAAGGATGACAATTAAAATATTATTTTTTGCTTTAAGGAGTTTTGAGGGTAACATTCAGACCAAAAATATATTTCTACTTGTGTCTCCACCAATTACTCTTACTATTTTTTTTAAAATAAAAATAATGTTACAAGTAAAAATAAAGTCTTATTTAATAAAAAGTTCATATTTATTCCGACCATCATATTTGTCCTGTTGCTCACATTTCTGGTTCTGCATCTCAGAAGCAACCAATATATTTCAGCACGGTTACTTCCAGAAAAGAGTACTTATTTATAGTTAGGCCAGTATGCGTTTCTTAATTTTTTCCATAGTTCTTTAAACCACTACTGGCCCGGCATGCTGGCTTTGCACATACCTCCTTGTTGCTACCTGTCAAGGACTTTCACAATTCCTGTCCACCATATATTTGTTCGTCAGCTGCTGTCTGTCCTACTTCAGGTGGCGGTGTGATTACTTACTTTGTAATTGATCAATCTGGAATTTCCGAATGGAATGTGCAATCTTTGCAGTGTTCTGATTTCAAAGCTTCGCAATGTTCTGATTTCAACAGAATTATGGCTACAAATGATAAAAAAAATGTACATGAAAATATCGTTGGAAGAATGCTTCTGTAGGGTGAGGTGGAGCACTGCAGCAGGTATGCATGGTGACGGCATTGCCAACATAAACTCAGCAGATTAGTGTGATTAGTCTACTTTGTATCTCTTCTTCCATTCTGCCTTCAACTCCTGTGTTTCCTTCTTATTGTTTCAAATAATGTAGTTGCGAAGTGATTAGAGAGCGAGAGTTGACGTACGGGGCAGACCTTGGAGAGACAAGCTGTGTAAGTTGGATGTTATGCCTTTCGTTTAATCCTAAGCAAATGCATATGTACCTCGGCGGCTTTTTAGCAGGTACATAGTAGGTTTAAGACCATGATCATTAATTTATTTCCAACAATTGCAAATAACTCAAATATTTTTTAACCAAATGCTTTGAAAAAATTTGAGACTGTGTACAGTCATACAATACACAATTCTGTCAGAGAGTATTTTCTAAATAGTGTACCGTTTGCTAGAAAAAAATTATTTTGCTTAATTTTGGCTTATTTTAACAACAAAATATGTGGTATTTCTAGGGCAAAAATCTAAAAATCAGTTTGGTGTACTGCAACAGAAATACAAGTGCTAAAACTGCCAGAATGAATTCTTGACATCTGTATTACGTTGTATTAAACAAAATATTTTCAAAACCATTGCAAAACTAAGAGTGAGGCTTTAAATCAGTTATGTTTCTAAAAATGTGTATGTACTGCAGCAGTTTACGTAGAAGGTATGTGATATGTTCAAAATTGTTAGGTTTCTGGTCATGATTATATAAACTGGAGCATCCCATATCCGTAATTATCTTATTCTGAACTTCTGTTATTCGGATGTTTATAGTGGTTTGGTAAATAATTTTTCCCGCATATTTTTGGGGACTGTTAATGAGGTTAGGAATCTTTACTGGGCAGTATTTTTACAACGCTAATTTTCGGGAATTAATTTTTTTGGTTTTTTTTCTTCTCATCCATACTCGTAATAGATGGTAAAGAGTATTCAGTTCTTCGGAAGTTATTGTTTTGATTTTAGGATCATGGAAATCTAGAGTGTTCTCTGACAGTCTCTCGTGAGTTTTTTTTAGTTCACTGTTCCTGGTAGCCTGCAGAGTTTGTTGCCACTGCAGTGCTTGTAGATTCATTTGCGGGCAGTGTCTCGGTAGTGTGTGCAGGCCGATGGCCATGTATGAGGTTGTAGGCAGGAGGGGGGAGTGGTGATAGACGTTTTGTTGTCGCCGGGCAGTCATGTGCTGTGGGTCCTTGTGGTACCTTTGGCGTGCGGCGGCCTTCCGGGGGCACTGGACGCCTCTGTCTACACTCCCTCGCTCCCCTGTCCCACATTACCAGCTGTTAGTAGGGCCGACACACTGGCAAGAAGTGCACTACAGCACATTTCTGTCGTTCCGCTCTCGGACAGTCCCCCCACCCGTGACGTCAAATGTCCCTGACGAGTGAATGCTCTGTGGGACAGAGAGGGTAGATGTTGCGCCGATCTGGAATGGTCGCTGCTGACCATTCCAGGAAGATAAATCATGGAAGGTTCTAGACAGTGCAACCAGTAGTTATAAATACCTGCTGGCCATGTTTTGGAGGCCCTTTTGTAGATCTTTGATTTTAAAAACTTTTTGTGGACTTCTTTTGTAGATTTTTTTGTAGACTTTTTCGGCTGGTTGTTGTCAGACTTTTGCGAACATGGCAATGCCCCAATGGGAGAGGTGTTTGCCTAAGGGCTCGAAATTTCAAATGGCAGGACTTAAGTTTAGTAAGTGTTGTTTATTATCTATTTTATTTTGGGTGGTTATTTAATTGCTCAATTTTACTATGGAATAAGAAGACTTCGTAGCCCTGAAATGGATGAGACTTCGCTGTACAAGAACATCAAAATGATAAGTATTCTTTCTTGTTATTTTATTATTAATTGTTATTAATTCCCCTTTTAGCTTTCATGTTCGGTATTGGTTATAATAGTCGTGGATATGTTTTTGCGTGTATTTGTTGTTGGCCAGTACAATCACAGTTTATTAAATGTTTCAGAGTAATGTAATGACCTCTGTATTGATTGTAATGACAGAAACCACTTTACTGTGCAGTGTCATCTCTTAATGTAATACCCGTATGTACATCACATCATAATAATATCTGTTCATGGTTTCAAGTTTTTAAACATTTTCCAAATTGTAATCCATTCCGAATAACAATAATGTAATTTATTTTTGTATAACATTATATTTTAATATTTTGTAGTAAACTCCAATTATTTGAATTCATTCTTTTATTTCAATTATTAGATCTGTAGTGCCCTTAACATTAATTGATAGCCCCTAATTGCAGAACATGTATCTTGTTTTAATAACTTTATTTATAGATGATTATGGGTGACAAGCACATGCGTGATACAAGATAGGAGATACGACTTGTATTGGGATGTTAGTCTATGTCTGATTTTTAGTACCCCTCAATAGATAGTTTGCCAAGCGGAAATTATTATTTTGTTTCAGTTAGTTTGTTGTGCTCTACCATACAATACATTATGTAGCTAGACTACTGTAGTGGGTACGATGCAGACACCCGGCGATTCAGCTTAAACTCAGTGGTAGGTACAAGTTCTCATCTCCATGCCGTGGGTTCGTGAAGTGAAGAGAACAACCAAAAAAAATTGATTAAAGGAGTTCAACGTGTACCAGAACCAACCATTATTCAGTTCCAGGTGCTTGGGTAATTACCGGGAATAACGAATTCAGACTTGAACCAGACAACATTTACTCTACTCCTTGTACATTGTCGCACAGATACAAATTTCATTACATGACGCGGTGGGCACTACCGTATGAAATTACCGTAAATTACTGCTTGCATAAATCATAGCAGAGAAAGCAATGCGAACTATCAAATTCTAT